>JAQIWR010000572.1:0-19148 GCA_034695945.1 Glomeris hexasticha
GGGTATGCAACAGGAAAGGGACTTCTAGCGACTTCCAAACTTCGCGGAGTTCTTCGGAATTGGATGCCCATTTGCTCATAGGAAGCTGGATTTCGTTCATTAGGTTGGTAAGTTCGGTGAATAGAGAAAGTAAATGGACATCATCATCACATCCGGAGGTGAAGTCGTCCATATAAAGACACTTGTCGATCTTCGCAGCAGCGATGGGATAACGGTCTTGCAGAGAGTTTGCAAGAAAACGGAGAGCAGCCGCAAGAAGAAACGGGCTGGAGGCCAAACCAAACGGCAAGCGGGTGAAGCGGTAAATGCAAATTTCTTCGGAGAATTGTAGAGTGTCATCAGGGTTACGGATGGCTTGAAACCAGATGAAACGAGTGACGTCTCGGTCTTTTGGAGCGAGGACAAGCTGCAGAAATGCCTTAGAGCCATCTCCAACCAACGCCTTGCAGTGGAGACGGAAACGGAGCAGTGTGGAGACTACATCAGGCAGTAAGTTAGGACCGACTTCCAAAGCATCGTTCAGGGAGACGCAGTTCGGAGCATGGGATGACCCGTCGAAGACGATTCTGCACTGCGAGGTTAGACGGTCAGGACGGAAAACTGCATGATGTGGAAGGTAGTATAGTCTGGAGTGCGGGTCCTCCTTCTCCGCGGCTTCCACGTGGCCATGCAGAATGTATTGTGACATAGCCTGTTCATATTGGGTACGGAACTCTGAAGACTTCTCAAACTGTCGGCAAAGCGATGCGAAGCGGGACGCAGCATTCCGGTAGTTATTCGATGTGAGGTGGACATCGGGTTTCCATGGTAAAGCGACGATTCCACGGTTGTTTTGGATCGTGAAAGTTTCAGCAAATTGTTCCAAGACTTGTTTGTCACGGTTAGTCAAGGAGGGTCGACAATCTTCGGTGATGCCAATTACATCAAGGTCCCAGAGATGCTGCGGACTTGTTTCCAGCATGTGGAACGTGTCAATGTTGTTGACCAAAATCGTGCGAACGATAACATTTGTGTTGGTGCCATGGAGGATCCATCCCAGGTGTGAAGGAATGAGCACCTGAGTATCGGTAACGGGAATCGGACTTTCTTTCTTGATGATCTTCCAATAGAAATCCGAGCCAATGAGGACCTCAATTGGCAAGACATCGGTAGCATCTGGTGGATCCGCCAGTGGCAAAGGGCCAGTTTGGACATCAAATGAAATACGTGGCACAGTAGGATGCGGGGCGTACTGGTTGCCAGACTCAAAGGCAATAATACTGGTAGTGAAGTGTCCGGTTAAACTTGCAATAGGAACTCGAACCATGCGGCGAGATTCGGTGGTTAGTGTAGAAGACTCGAAGGAGCGAACCACGATGTCTTGGTCGCTGATCACCTCTAGCTGGAGCTTATCGATGAGGGAACGGGACACGAAGCTGGATTGACTACCAGAGTCCAGAACACAGCGGGTGAGAACTTGCAGGCCATTAGTTCCAACTATTTTAATGCGCGCAGTCTGCAAGTAAGTGAATGATGGAAGGGTCTCGATCTTTCCTACGGTTGTAGTTGCAGCAGGCGGAGTTACTGGAACAGAGGTTGACGGGGTGGCATTTGTAGGTGGAGGAGCGGTTTCACAAATTGCCTGATGATGGTTACGTTTGCAAATTTGACACTTCCAACGACCTTGCTTGCTACATTTACGAGCGTTGTGTGCTTTACCCAAGCAAAGAAAGCATCTGTTGGATTCTTTGAGCTTGGCGGATCGGGCTCGTGGATCAGTTATCTTAGAACAGTTCTGGCTATAGTGATCGTTACCATCACAAAATGCACACCATGGTGAACGAACGGTGTTTATTGATGTTGCAGGCTTGTGTGGTGTGGTGACGGTTGAAGCAGAGGGTTTCACAGATTGCTTCGCAGATTGCTTGGTATTGACGGAGAAAGTAGATGTTGCCTTTTCGATGGAGTCACTGGGACAGGTCACATCTCTCTTGATCCTTGCTGTGGTCAAGGTGCTCTCAATATCGATGTTAAGGAATGACATCATGGCATCCAAGTCAGACTCAGGAACACTTGAGGTCTTGCTATGAATGATCCAACGTTTGCAGATCTCATCTGGGAACGCTCGGAGAATCTTCGGAACCAGGATCCTACCCAAACACTTGATGTCTTGGCCCAAAGCTTTCAGCGACTGAAGACGGGACTGGCATTCTATAAACAAGTCACTGAGGGCTTGAGGTGTCGGGTCTGGAATGGGGGAAATGGTGTCCAGGAAATCCACATGCGCCTGTATGATGCGGTTTTCATCACCGTATTTCTGTTGGAGGATGCGTTTCGTATCATCGTATAAGTCTGCAGTGATGGCAATGCCGGAGACCAGACGGAGTGGTTCTTCACGGAGATAACTACGGAGAAAGACATGCTTGTCTATAGTAGTGATGGAGGCATTGCTGTCGATGGACGCGGAGAATTGCTCCCAGAATCTGTGCCATTTTGACACATCTCCGTCAAAGGTAGGAATTACCAGAGTAGGCAGTCGGGTTTTGACGGTCGGAGGTAGAGCAATAGCACTGGATGGAATGACTGGTGTTGAAGTAGTGACTGTTGAATCCATAAGCAAAGCACGGTTAGCCTTTTGAATAGCTCGCTTTGCAATTTCGGTACGCTGTTGGCATTCTTCAACATCGGCTTCATATTCAGCATCAGTCAGTTGAAAGTGAATTGCATCATCCAATGGTTTTAATTCAGCAACTGCTTCCACAAGCATATCACGGAACAATTCAATGTCCTCCTGGTGATCGGATTCCAAAAGAGCAGCAATGTGGTTTGCATGACGGGTGACGGATGCGCGGATGGTAGACCGTTTCCTTTTCAAAACTGTCAACTGATGTTGTTCGGGAGTTGTAGGCATTGTAAAATATAGAAGAGAACCGAAGATCTTCAATTGCAGTGAAGAAACTCAAAGTTTGAAAGGAAACTGAACAGAGAACAGTTTGCTGGACACAGTAGAGCAGGTGGCGCCACCTAGCGACGGACGGGCGCACTAGGAACGAAATTGTTGCTCGAGGTTAGGCCTAAGTAGCGACGTTAGGCTTAAGTTTGCAACGATCGGATCAGAGTTCGGAAGGCGGAAACGACGGCAAAGAACACGGAAATGCAGGCAGCAGATACAGATGAATGTTCTGTAACAGTAGAACGGAAGTTCAGCGGAATTTCGGCACCACTTTGTGAAGGTTCGGAGTTAGAATAATGACTGCACAACATGCTTTACCGCCATCTTGGTTTATTCATGACTATCAAAACGATCAAACGATAATATCGATACAAACGATATAACGATAACACAAACTACAAAGAATAAACTCAAATCTCAACATACTGTATCTCATTACTAAGTTCTATTTCCCTAATTATGCTTTATCAATTTTCCTTAAGTATTATTTTTTAAAAATGTATTCAAATTATTTTAATTGCAATTAAAATAAATATCAATTTTAGATGTAACAGTGTAATTTCCGATAAAAGTTATACTGGTTTCCAACATGTTGGATTTTTAGTTTACGCATGTGAATATTTTTTATTGTCGCAGTATGGCACCATAAATGAATTCTACGGTTGCGTGAATTTTGTCCTGCACTGCAAAAGCTATGTTATGGCTTATTTATTGCACTACACCCTATTATTGTTTTTGTCTTCCCACGCTTTCAACTTTTTATTTCATGGATGAACGATAAATACGAAATGTAAGTCGTTGCTTTTGCGTTTGCGTATATTGCTCCGGAAAAATTGTGCATAATTATATGCATAAGGTTGAGGAATATTGGGATAACATACTAAAAATTTCAGTGCATATACTGTATATCACATATGGAAACAATAAATTTGTGCATCGTCATTATGATCCGAATGATGACTTGGCGCAAACGATAGACCTTAAAACAGTGCTTGCCGCTTGTGTGCATTCGATGTGGTATAACCGTTGAAAACTAATATACTTATACGTATACCTGTGTGGTATATGCAAGCTATTCAAGTTTGATTGGCTTGTAACATTTACTATGAGGCCATTATCTACAGACTTGGCGAAAAACGTGGCGCGTTAAAAACAATATGGCACATTTTTACGACAGACAGTCCTATAGGAAATAATGCATTGAAACCCAACTTGGTAACAGACATAATCCTGAGCAAATTCCCTCTACTGACTTCTGTTTTTCACCACAAAAAATTCCCTCTGCATCATTTATTCAACTTTTGCCAAGCATGCCGAAATGGTTTCACGTAAGCGCCATTTTCTTTGCGCGTCGCCAAGTCGTTTCACAACGAATTAAATTGTATTTGGCACCTGAACACATCACCTTTCACTTCCTAAAAAGTTTATTGTTCTACCTATCTCCACTGTTTTAATATAAAATCCAGAATAAATTCATTTTTTCACCGTGCATGCGCAACAATTTTTTCTCAATCAAGAAAAATATTTGCAAAACCGAAAAACTTTTTCTGACATTATTTTCTGTAGTTAATTACAAAGAGAATGTTATGTCGATTTCACCTGCATGTACTCTATTTAATAAAATTTAATTATTTTACATGTCTTATAGGCAATTTGCAATGGCGAACATCCGTAATAATGTTTCAAAATAAAAATATGAACATTTGATTTGGAAAAATGGAGATGTGGGTCTAGATGGAAATGAAATATTTAGATACAATAAAGATTTGTACCTTATATTATGTATAAGTAACTTTATTAGGCAGGCTATGTACAATGTAGATGCAATTTTAATGCAACTGGTTTTGCGTATGGCAACAATATTCATACATAATGCCATTGATCTGAAACCTTCTTCCCTGATCATTGTACTGCATATTTGGATGTACTTTGTTTATCATTTTGCATGATATCAGGAAGTGAACTCTACATTAAAATGTTTTTTTGCTATAGTTTGAATATGCCAAACATTCGCGAAAGAAAAATAAGCAAATAAAACAGCAAACATAATAAACAAAAAAAGAGACTATTGTTGCTATTTCAATATTTGTAACATTGTATTGGGATTGTTTATGTCAGCAAAAGGATGATAAACCTTGGAAGGCTTTGCAACTATAAGGGGAGGGGGTGGTGGGGGGGGGAGGCAGACAGAGAAAAAAAGAAACAAATGTGAAAAACACACAGATGCGAGTGCATAGCAAACAAGAGAGAAAATTGGGAGGTGGGGGGAGTTAGGATACATGTTGGAAGACCAATTCTCCAATTCTCATTCATCGGCTTGTGTGGGACACGTGTATGGAGCAAGTGGAAAGCGAGAAACGAGTTATTGTTTGAACACTACTGACGACACATCTGGTGCTGTCACTTGTGCTGATTACTGAACCGAGCTGCTGTATTTGCCGAACACCTGTGCACTACAACTAACATTGGCAACAATGCATCCATCCCAACACACCTTTGCCTAATAAACTCAATTGAAAGAGAAAGCGAAGAAAGAGACAAAAAAGATGGCAATGGTTGCAGAAATTTTCATCCATTTGTTCGGTTTGTAAGCGAGTCAACTTCCCGACAAGTTTTCCATTCACTCCATAATGCAACTGTCTATATGTTCCATTATGGATTGAATAATAACTTTTTGGGGAATGAGTGATAAAAAGGATGACGCACAAGTTGTGCAGAAAGAGAAAGCAGTTTTTGTGTGCCGAATGCAAACGACACTATATGGCTGTTTTCAGAGTTGTCGTCAACATTTGAGTGGTGGACTAGATAAATGAGCTGTGTTTGGGGGAACAATGGTTGACGTACAAGGCAACAGTTTCAGTGTTGTCAGCTATGGTGGCAAAGTTTGTTTGGTAGTGTTTTCTGTTTGGCACACGAGGACACTGATCGGGCGCAATTGTCTGGTAACGACGCGCGTGTTTGCGAGAATTGCGCAGAGTAAGGAACCCATGAGTAGATAAACTTTGGTTACCTCAATGTTTGGCTCATTATGTCTGATTAAATGTTGATCCACCCTGGGGTTGAACATATGCGAGGGGTATAACAGTAACGACTAGGAACTTCAACTTAAATTGCCATTTTGTCATGTACACAAATGCAAATAGACATGATGATATGAAGGTACATGTGGTTGAGGTGGAAACCCCACTTAATTTTGTAATGCATGGTCAAGCATTTAAACTAAATTTGATAAAGCCAAATGGCTTATACAAGGGGTTCAACATGACGTTGAGATTAGGCTGGTGATACAATTGCTAAAACTAATTTAAAGCACAAATTGTAGAAACTAGAGAGCCTTGATAGAGAGAGAGAGAGAGCGGCCAAGCTGTCGTTGCGCCCTATTGGCTGAACGCATCACGTGGTACATTTTCCCTCTAATCGTTCGATATTGTGTCATTCTTTCCGGCGCCCATTCGTCCGCGCCCGTTGGAACTGGACTACCGGGCGCCGCCGAACAGGCGCGGACGAATGGACGCTGGAATGCATGACGCTAAATTGAACGTTTAGAGGGAAATCTCGGCGCTTGGCCGCTCTCTCTCTATCAAGGCTCTCTAGTAGAAACTGGACAGAGATGACAATCTTAAAATGTATCATGCATTCTTCACACAAACTGTTCTTGTCAAGGGTGACCCCAGACATGCGGCCACTCGGCATTCGGCGAGCGGCCTCTCGGTACCTGCCTTTTGCCGCATGTCTGGTGTCACCATAACATAAAGATGGAAATATAGGAATGATTTTCTAGAAGGCAATTTCCAAAATGAAGTCCTAAAAAAATTCAGAGAACTAAGTTGGTATGCTGAACAAACGGGTGTTGACGTAAAGGTGTGACTAGCGCCTTCTTGTCATTTCGATGCATACCGTAATATAGCAGATTATATGTGAGGTAAATGAAACTAATATGGAATAAAATCCTAGCTCTTAATAATTCAGTTGTTTACTCCACCACGTTTTAACGCTTGCATGTCATCGTCAGGAAGAATTTCCACAAATTATTTTGAAGCAAATTTGTGGCTATCAGTCTTGTCGCTTTAAAGCACTTTATTTGGTTTTGCTCTCAGCCTAAAGACAAACTAATCAGTTAGCAGAAATTACAATGTTAAAGTTATTTTACATTCAACTTTAACCTTTAGGTCTGCTAGTTTTTGCCTTGCTGATCCCTTTTTGACATATGTATACGTATTAGCCATCAGAAGTAGACCAAGAATTAAAAATCTACTAGTCCAGCTGTTGACCTTTTTTACAGCTATCATCAGGTGTCAGGTACCTATATGAAATAGCATGCCATTGGGTTTGAACCAGGCATTCCTCTACAGTAGTCGGGAACTACCAACTTGGCTTGTACGTGCGCATGCGCAAATGCGCTCCAGCACATTTTAGAGCAAGTGGTACAGTTGCAAGGGATTAACTATAATGATGTTTAACATTTGTAGTCGTTCTAAGATACGTAAAACTAGGTTATAGTGGCCTCGGATATAATGCACACTCTGATATAGTGAACTACTTGAGCAAGTCCTACGAAATGGCTTTTGAGTCGCATACTCGGTTTTAATGCATCACAGTTATCATGCACATTCTTTCCAGTCACCTCACTATGGTGGAAAACCTGTCTATGGTTGAACGTTATTACTGTCTCTTGTGAGTTCACCATAGATAGGTTTCACTGTATAATTATATTTAATATAAAAATAAATATTTTTTAAATTTCATTTCACGTCTGCATATTTAGAGAATATTTTAAAGTTACGCTGTTCTGCAGGAAGGGATTTAGTAGGACTTTAGGTGGTCTTAAGGTATGTCTTGTGATGATACTACCTTGAATGAAACTCCCTGACAGCATGCACACAAAAATTACAAATGGAGGAAACAAGTGGACAAATTACCTTTTTTGGACGATACGACAGTCTCCATTTTTTCGTGCTCTTCAAAAGAAATGAGGAAATCTGGAAAAGAAGCAAAAACAATAGACATTATGTTGAGAGGTTGCATTATTGCTTTTGGCAAGGGCATGATATAAAGTCAGGATATGGAAAAGCAACCCCCCAAAGTGGGCTTCCCAATTCCACCCCCACCCCCCTGCATTTTAGACATATTTTAGAAAAAATACCCAATCATTTAATATTCTTAATAATATCATATCGGGCTTTTATTGAAAGGAAATAAGAAATAAATTGCATATTAAGGTAAGATTTTGACGGAAATGTAGAAAAAGGGAAAAGCAATCGAATGGTCCTTTGTCTTTCCAGATGAGCAGCAATGGTCAGTTTGGTGCTTCGATTGCCATTCTCATCATGCATGCTTCTGTGCAGCTGTGCCCCTTGAAAACTTCTAGATACATTTTGTGCTTATTGCCATTTTCTTCTCTTTGGACCACCCCCAAAAACGGCCCCAAACCCTAGTAATGACATCTATGGTCACATTGCCAGATGGGGAGAATGTCCCAGATTGGAATGTATACAGTATATGACCAGTTACCATCATGTTGTCGACGGTGCATCAGATTAAGAACAGATAGGCAAGTAGTGCATCAATGAGGCATAAAAATGAAACATTCCAAGCCCATATAACCCATAATGCTTTGCGACAGCTAAGTAAAGATTATGTGCCCTATGCTGCGTACATCTGGTGGAAGATTTACTAAATCCATACGTGAAGTAGAGCTTAATTCCTTAGAAAATGTTTTATTTATCCCTTTCCCCACAAAAAAATAGATTCCTTATAATTGGGACACAAGCCGCGTGTTAAAATGGGATTCCGGAATATTGGAACACGCGTTACGTGTTAATATTGGATTCCGGTCAAAATAGTGCTCGGATTTTAAGGACACTGCATAAGTAGAGGCTTTGGAGTAGTGAGGCTGTAGTTGAGTAGGACTTCGGTTATTGTGGGCACCGGATAGTGCGGGACACAAGCCGCGTGTTAAAGTGGGCTTCCCGATAATTGGAACATGCGTTATGTGTTAAAATAGGATTTTGGTTAAAATAGTGCTCGGATTTTAAGGACACTGCATAAGTGGAGGTTTTGGAGTAGTGAGGCTGTAGTTGAGTAGGACTCCGGTTAATATGGGCACCGGATAGCGTGGAACACCGTTTACGTGTGACACAACCTACAGTATGCGTTAATATTAAACTTTTAGTTACTGTAAGACTAAGATTTCAGGGCACCACTACTGGCCCTTAAGTTGATGCTGGTTAAGTGGGCCTTAAAATAAGTGAGGCTGCTGTTAAGTATGACTCTGGTTAACGGGGACACTAGTTAGGAGAAATCACCAGTTAAATGGGGCATAAGTTATGTGGCAAAATTAGACTGTGAATCAAGAGGGGAACTGCTTAATTGAGGCTTTAGGTAAGTGAGGCTATAGTTGATTAGGGCTTCGGTTAAGTGGGGCACTGGTTAAGAGGGACAACATTTAAAGTGAGGCACCGGTTAGGAGGGACACCAGTTTTAAGGTTTGGCACTTATTAATTCAGCTGCATTTTAAATTTAAGTTAAATTAATGTTCCAATTAAATGGGACAAATTAATTCTTTATGGGTGTGTCCCACTTAACAGGAATTCACAGCAATAATAAATATTGCCATTGGCATTGGAATTGGCATTTAAATTGTTAAGTAACTTGATGTCCTTACTGTGGGGTGAATAGCATGAATAAAGTATTTGGAAAGAATTTTGTTACATGAGGATGACCATGATGAAGGTCGAAACAATATATATTTATTTGTAAGTAAATCTGCTGAATATTGATTGATAGTCATCGAAGCTGTGAGAATTGGGTCAATATGTATTTGCAGAATTTCCAAACTTGCTTGGAATATAAATTTAATGAATAAAAAAAAAGACTTTTAAATCGGTATGTGTAGAAACTGTTAATAAATATTGTGATATATTTATCAATGAAGTATTTTGAACAAAACTTGTGCAATGGCGGATTTTGAATCTCAGTTAATGCTAAAAACAAATGAAACTGGCCGCCATTACACAAGTTTTTCCTCAAAAACTGGGTCACATTGAGCAGATTACACTGGTCACTTTGAGCAAAACTTATGTAATGGATGCTGTTTTACCACTTTAAAGCACAAAAGGATTATGAATAACTAAAATTATATACCATACTTGCCGCCATTACACAAGTTTGATTCAAATTTATTCAATTTGTGCCTTCAATCTGAAAGTTTCTTCATGTTTTCCTTGAATAAAAAATACATATTTAATTAAGAAAAATATAGAAAAACTTGTGTAATGGAGGCAAGTGTAGAATGTAGTATAATTCAATATTTCTTACAGTTTGTGGTGAAAATACTTGAAATATATTGTATGTGAAACACCGCCATTGCACAAGTTTTATTCGGGAGACATATATTAAATCTGATAAAATTATTATTAGTTAGGGAAATACACTAATTATTTTTTTATAAAATACTACTTTGACACCTGTCTATGGCGGAAACTGTCTATGGTGGAAACCTGTCTATTGTGGAAACCTGTCTATCGCGGAAACTTAACTGCGGTGGGAAATTTGAATTTTTTGGACCATAAATATTTTTGAAAGATCTCTCAATGCTGGAAAACCCTGTCTATGGTGGAATTGTATCTGGTCCCATGAAATTACACCATAGACAGGTATTGTATAAATGTCGATACTACTTTGAATCCTGTCTATAGTGGAAATATGATTTTTGGACCAACGACAATGCGATTCGTGACGAAAAATCTATCTGTTATAAAATACCTGTCTATTGTGGAAACGTTTAGTACCCTCGCTATTCCACCATAGGCAGGTTGCACTTAAGAAATTATTGGAGGATTTTTGTTGGGAGAATTTTAGAAAAATTGATTCGGAGCAGCACCTGGAGTTATCGCGGCAATGTTCGGTTAGCGGGAAAAAATATGGGATGTACACAACTGTTGGACATGTTGATGCGACATGAATTTGGAAGAAGTGAAATGCCGTTGCCAGGTGATGTCCAATGAGATGAGCATTAGAAAAGGGCCCAGTGCTGTTGGGAACCTATCGATCTGCGGCCACCTCTCCGATCACCAATCGGCTTCGGCACCGCTTTAAACCCACTTGCATTTTTCAATGAGCTTTTTGCAAAACAGTGATGGCCGCTGCTTAAAATCCACCCACCTCCTACATATCCCCACCCTCGCTGCACACTGGGCCCAACCATTTTGCGAGGAAAAAGGCCCTATTATCGCGGGACCGTTAAAAATGCTGAGAATAGTACTAAATAAAATCTCAATGGAAATTATTATTTAAAACAGCAAGAATAAATGCTATTAAACAGAGATCCTATTTTTATGGTTTAACTAATTTGGGCAGTTAATAGCAATCGGTTATTACTGATTTTTAATTATTTTTTCTGGTTTTGGAAAATGGTTCCATGCTGATGTACTTAAAATCTTGCTATTAAATAATAAGCAAGGGTGTAACGCTAATTAACGAGGTATACCAATATATTTAACCAGAAGTTAACCAGTTGACATCAAGTTAACAAGGACTTAGACACAAATTAGCCATTAATTAGTCAGGAATTGGCAAAAAATCCACTACAAATTTACCAAAAATTAAAGAATAGTCAGTTACTAACTATTACACTTACTATCTACAAATTGATATCAAATTGTTAACTACACGACTACAAATTAACAAGGACCTAACAGCAAATGAACTATTAATTTACCAGGAATTAGGCAACAAATTCAACACTAATCAACCACTAACCAACTAAATTTCGACTAATTAACTAAATGTTGACCAATAATTAACTAATCGACTAACAATTAACTAAACATTGACCGATAATTAACTAAATGTTGGCCAATAATGAACTAAATATTAACCAATAATTTACTACATATTGACCAATAATTAACTAAAACATGACCACTAATTAACTAAAACATGACCAATAATTAACTAGATATTGACCAATAATGAACTAAATGTTAACCAATAATTATAAATAAAAATCCACTAACAATTAATCGAAATCTATCAACAATTAACTAGATATCGACCAGTCATTTACCAAAAATGGGCATAAAATTAACCATAAATGGACAAAAAATATCCAAAAATCCAACAACAATTAACCGAGAATCCACAAACGACTAACCAAAATCTTCCAAATAGTTAGTCAACATTGTTCAACATTTAACCACAAATCGACTAACCATTAACAACATATCAACTAACCAATAACAACAAATAGACCACTAATTACTGAAAAATAACAACTTAGGTATACGAATCTGTATCTAATTAACCAAGAATGCACTACTAGTCAACTACAAATCAACCAGTAAGATACTATTATTAAACTATTAGTCGACTATTATTTAACCAGGACTTCACCAGCAAAAATGGACCTCATCTGTTGAAAATGCAATACAACGTATAAGAATGTCACGCATGCGCAGCTGCGCGAAGCCGCGAATTGCAGATTGCACAGCGTTAGACAACCTTAAAATTGATGCTTCGGTATTTAGTTGAAAGTTTGTTGAAAAGGAGATTGGAATTGTGGCTTTTACAGAGTGTACATACAGTAGGATTATCTGTTTTGACGTACCACTTGGTCGTTCAAAGATCGATTGGTGGAAAAAGCGATCGCGATCGGATTGCATCGCGCATTTGTGCACAAGGGCCAAAGCTGCAACAGTTTCATTGCTCTTATTGTAGTATACACTCACCAATCACTAAAAACTGAGCTGTGCTAAGCCATTTGCAATCTGAAACATGTTAGGTGAATGAGGGTGGAGCTGGAATTTGTTACTTAGCGGTCGGGTGGAAAAATCTTAACGTCCACCTTGCTCCGAATGCTCGGAACTATTCGCATAGCATTATTTATTTCTTCCTTCTATATTGTCTCCTATAGAAAGTTTTATATGTAGTAACCATCCTACAAAGCTGCAGCTGGAATATTTAGCACCTATAGTTTGATTAAGCACGAGAAAGATATTGGAAAGGCAGGAGGAGGTGCTTCACTGCAAGCAATTAACAGATAAAGGGGTTGAAAGTCCACCCACAAAACCAGTTTTACACCCTTTCCAAATCAGTTTCAAGTCCATTATTGTGCTTACTCAAACTATGGTGTCCTATACTGAGTTTGTAGATGATCAGCGTGTTGCAAATTCACATCATTTGACGCGACTCGCTAAGTTTTTCATCGACACATGTGCCAAGCAGTTAACCAACAGGGGTTTAATTAATGTTACACGCTTTGAATACTTAATCTGAATCACTTTAAAGGGAAAAAAGATTGGGAAGAATTCTGCATTTCATCAGCAAACAGTTATCGTGAATCAAAAATTGGAAGTTGCGGAAAATGAAATGGAAATTTGGGAAATTGCATCGTTCAGACAGATGAATTTGCTAATTATTTCAGTTGCAACTGTGCTGCATGGCTACTGCATATAAACATTTCTGTGAGGATAATGACATGCATCTGAAAAGTCGATGATCAGCATGTTGTCAATTCGCATTACTTGACGCGACTCGCTGCGTTCTTCTTCGATACACAAGTCTAGCAAGCAACCACCCGGGATCTAATTAAATATAATTACTACGTGCTTTGAATTCTTAATCTGGGCACATAAAACTGGAAATATTGGGAAGAATTCTGCATTGCAGCGGCGGACAGTTGTCGCGATGCGAAAATTGGAAGTGGGGGAAAATGCAGATTAGGCTGTATCGCGCATGCGCAGCGATGCTACTAACGAACCACCACAATTCCCAGTATAACTTTGGGAGGAGATGGAGGAGTTGGCTTTGCAGCAGCAGTTAATTGAGTTTTGACGGTGAAGGCTCCACGCGCGCTATATACATAGTCTGCGTGCGCAATATAGTCCGCGCCAGCTTCATCATATGTCGCTTATATTAGAGTCGATTTAATGGTAGTGGATCTGGAGGATGTGGCATGCACAGGCATCGTTAGTGGTTGGCGGACACAACGGAGCAGGACCCAAGGTGCAGAGGGACCTATAATGAAACCTCTCGCCAATATCTGACCGGTCGAATGACTGCGCACCACCCAATTATCTGATCTGTTTGTCTAACGTATTACTCGCCTACGAACGGTGATGACATAATGGTGGCAAATTGGCGTTTCTGGGGATGCAGCAAAACAAGGTGTGATGGATATGTTACAGGTCAAGTAAGAATTCACACCAGGAATGGTAGCGATTGAACGAATGCACGCGATATGACCGAATGAAGAAAAAAGTCGAATTTGTAGTCCGTTCAGCGAGAGAAGAATATTAAAGGTCAAACTTCCCCTGTATCCTTGCATTATCAAGGTCATATCGTGCACCCTCTGATGACTAGCAACACGGTAATTTGTGACGTCACCGGCAGGTACAAAAAAAATGGAGAACTTTGACCAAACTTTTTGTGATGTCACTGGCAGGTACAAAGATGGAGAACTTTGACCATTGACCTTGAAGGTCATCCTTTACCTGAACGAGTAATACTACTGGCTATCACCAGTTGAGTGTGAATGCCGTTATCGATAATTATCGATCACAATCGATCCAATAGAGTATCATGAATATATCTTTCTGAGGCCTGTGCTCGTGTTGCGATCGACAACACATTCAGCGCATCATTTTGATAGTTGGCATTGTAATATATTATGACGTCATATGTCAGAATACCTGCATGTAGTATGTAGTGTAGGAACTGCTCTACTTACGATCTTTGACTTACGAATTTTCAGAATTGCGAAAGCATGTTTCAAGACAACCGCGATAAGGAACATAAATATCTATATCCGGTGTCATCATTGTTTTCTGGTGTCATATTGTTAGTAAATGCTCACCTTGACGTATATAAGGATTAATTAGTACGAAAAGATGTAGTAGGCAGTAATTCCATTTGAGAATTATTTGTGGAAATGTTGAGATTTCAAGTTAGCGCGGAAATGTGCTTTACGGCAAATGCTGATTCACTTTGTGTTATTTTGTTTAGAGTAGACTTAATTAGGTTATTTTAATTCTAAAATTATTCCTAGCTGGATTTTGGGTTTCTTGTTGTAATGCTACTACAGATGCTTTACGTGTGCGGAAGGCTGAACACGCGACAAGGCCAACACGCGACAAGTCCGCGGTCGCTGTTTCGCTTTGAATGTAATGTCAAACTGAACTAAATAGGACAGTGAGGGAATAAAATTGGTTGTTGGCTGGAATTCCAGCTTGATTTCATATCGTCAGTGGTCATTTATATCTGGAGAGATTTCGCAGCGATGGACACGTCTCGGTCTCTCCGTCTCTCTAATTGGCCTGACAACGTCCGGCATTTATAAAAATCAGGAGCAACAGAACGACTAGTAGGATGATGAGAATGAGGAGTATGAGAAGGAGGTTGAGGATGTGGATGAGGAGGAGGTGGAAGAGAAGGAGGAGAAGGAGGCTGTTGCGCAATGACTGATGGCACCGCATCGCGCTATCCGTTGATAGAAAATATCTGGCCGCATGACAATGTCCCAGGAACCTGTACTATCCTCTAACTCCCACTCTCCCCACACACATCTTTCTCTTTCTCAATTATGTAAATCTGCCAATTACCCGTGCCTTGCTGCTTGAGGAAGGGAGGAGGAGGTTGGAGAATTTCGGCGCAAGAACATGCCGAGCGCTGTATAATCAGGCATATTACTATTTAGTGATATATCGACCGCATCATGACGGCTTCAGCCATATTTATTACCTTGCAAGCAAAATGAAGGCTGACCCCTGCCAAGAGAGAAAGCATTTTCCAGCTTTATGACTTTCTGGGATTTTTGAATGGTAAAAGCGAAGATGACGAGCAGCACCTCTCGTTCGGATTGCGCGATACAGTGACCTGCGCACATTTAAATAATGGTCATTCCATGTCAAATCAACCAGAGAGTTCACAATACCCTTTTATAGAAAGTGCCCTTTAAGATGAGAACTTCTGTAAAGTATCAGGGTTTTTTTTAAGAAACGCAGAGTTGCAGAAAAATGAAGATATTGCGGCTTTGCGAATCTGAGCGTCAAAATTTCGTATTTTATGACTATTGAAGGATGGAACTATAGCCAAAATAAGACCCTTGTGTAGCTTTTTACTGTGGATCCAATAATTTTATCAAAAATATGATCAAACAAATAATTCAGTAATTATAGATTTTTCCAAATTTATCTCAGTTTCCAAAAAAGAGTTAACAACTTAATGTTTTTTATTAAAATCTAGAAACATAATACGACATTTAAAGGTTTACAGTTATTTTGTAACAATTGCCAAGGTGGAGTCTCTAAACCAAGACTTTAGAGAATTTCAAATGTAAAATTCACGTAAAATCAAAGTTCGGCCATCGCGAAAATGTTCAAATATCTCAATTTTTACGACTATGAATGCTATGGCAGCAAATATGTACAATTCAGCAGGTATTGTTTAGATTGCTTTCATAAACCTTCTTGAAAATTATTGTAATTTTCTCAAGCAAGGAAATCACACCGTTGCTGTAGAAATCGGTGGCGGCCATATTGGATAGCAACAACATCTAAAAAATGAATTATTCCATAATAAAAAAAACTGTATGGAACCTGGTGAGAAAGGATATCAAATACTGTAATGATGAGCAACAACTCGGATATAACAGTTAGTTTGTTGATCAGTGCGGAAAATTAGAGATTTGTCTGTCGCTCGGTCATCCACACAAGGCATAATTCGTATAAATGACCCCCATGAAGGAAAATATTTCTAAAAATAGGATAATACAAAAAACAATACCAAAATGATCATGTTATATTTTTATCCTAGTTTTTAGATTATTTGTTTGAATTAAGTTCTGCAACGATAACCGTAACATTGCAAAGTAATTTTACGCGAACGTCAACTGAGATTTTACCTTTCCATTATAATAAAACTGAACCAATTGCTGAATTGATATTTTTGTTTTTAAAATAGGTTTAAATGCCTTTCAAATTCAGGTTTTGAATATTAAAAATAAAATTTGACATTATTTTCGGAACAGTCGCTTGACGCATGCGCGTGCAGCTGCAGAACACGCAAACATGTGCTACATGAGTTTGCAGTATTAATTATTTTTAATGATCTCTATGAGTAATGCTTGTTTTCAATGCAGATCTGATAGTAATTTACTATGCAAATTGAGTGATATCGTACACCGGTATCTTGGTAACAAGCCGTTATGAAAAAAAAAACGAAAAGTAGCTTTTTACGTAAAAACATTTTCTATTGATTTCTGCCATAGGATTGTATTTTTAAAAGAATGTATAGAGTAGCCATTAAAGCATGAGACTGCACTATTTCTTGATTGGCTGCCGGCAATTACTGACAGCTTGTGGCCTTCCACTGCGAAAAATAGTTCCCATTATTTTTGGTCTTTCTGCGCTGCGAATACCTCCAATTTTTTAAAGTGTCTTTATTCTTTATTCTACATGTGGATTAAAAGAAAAGTATTGCTATTAATTCATATTAAATTGTTATACTGCTATAATAATATTTGATTGGATAAATTAGATGCGAAATCTGATATTAAGGAAATGACGCGATAAAATGTAGTTCAGGTTTTCTAATATATTTTAAAATAACGTCAGGGTTGTTTTTATCTGTACTATGTCTTTACATTATTATTTTAATGGGAACTTATTTTTATTAATTGAACTTTAATTATTTTATTCGTTAATGTCAAAAATCAAATTTGGGTTTTTAGTGCGGATTCTAATAATGCTAATTTTTTATAAGTAAGAAACATATTTGACATGTTGTTCATGTGTATTAGGATAAGATTTGTTGTTTAACATCCAAGTTTGGGTTGTTTCTCAAGTTTTTGTTGAACGTGAAGTTGACGCGATACACGAAGTTACCGCCGACTTGACGTATTTGCGAAAACACGTTATAGAAATGCATGTTCAAATATTCTGTCTGAAAAGAAAAAAAAAAGAAGAAAGAATATGCCTAAATGTATTGATGCATGAGTTGAATATGTGAGGATTGAATGGAGGAATGGGGTCCTGGCTCTTGATGCAGCTGCGCGATTGGTCGCAAAGTTCTCCAGCGAAGAGGACACAGCGAATAAGAACTATGTCCCGGCATTCAATTTGCGCACTGGGCATATACTATATCGCCTTTGGTACTTCTATATATGTTTGCCCTAACAGTTGGGCTTTTTGGAAAAGAAGGAGGTATAAAAAAGGAGGGGGTTTAAAACAGAAAAGAGATGGCCAATCATAGGGCGTCATCGAAGCGGCCAATCAGCACTCGCATCATGGCTGTCCTTGGGGGCAACCCGTTGGGGACAAACGGTTTTCGTTTTCCCAGATCTCCCACCCTAACCCTAACCCTACCATACATCTCCCCCCTGTTTCGGCACACAAAAAAAATGGCGCCCAACAATGCGACTCTAGCGGAAATTGCGTGCAACACGCATTGCGAACGGTTCGCGTCATTCGCAAACGTATTTCCGCAAACCGATGTCCGCGTGCATGTGGCTTGAAATATTTTTGGGGAATGAATTGACCGGTTTGGGGGAATGAGGATTTAGATAGGTTGTAGCATCAATAAGAGCAACGTTTCGGATTGGTTCTGGCATGTGTACATATAAAAGTTTTCAATTTTAGAGTTGAACGTGGAATTTATATTAAAAAGCACAAGAATGTTGTTGTATATTTGTACTTCTACGTACCGGTACTGTAAACTTACCAAATCAAACAAAATACAAATAAATCCAATAGAACGAAGTCAAACAAAATGAAGTTCAACCAACCGAAACCAAGTCCAGAAGATTAACATTAATAGGCCCCTATAATTCAACAAAGTCAAACTAAATTAACATCGAGCAAAGTATGTCTAAATCACACTAAATAAGTTTAAATCCCACTAAGTAAGTTTAAATCACACTAAGTAAGTTTAAATCACACTAAGTAAGTTTAAATCACACTAAGGAAATTTAAATCACGCTAGGTAAGTTAATTCACGCTAGGAAAGTTATCATCACGCTAAGTATGTCTAAATCACACTAAGTAAGTTTAAATCCCACTATGGAAATTTCAATCACACTAAGGACATATAAATCACGCTAAGTAATAATCCGTATGCTAACGGGTCCTATACACAATAAGTGCTTTAACCCGGGGGCCCTAACTTCACATATTTTTTTCCCTAACCTCGCAAGCAAGCCTGCTAACCCGTAGTCCTCAGA
>JAQIWR010000573.1:0-19143 GCA_034695945.1 Glomeris hexasticha
GAGTGACGTCATTTGCGTGGCTTCACAGTGACTCCCAGACAACGATCGTTACTCCTGTAACACATTATAACTCCTTGATTAAAGGCTCTCTAGTGATAATTATTCGCTCTTTTAAAGGTTGCCGTCTTTATTTCTAAAACATTACCGTGATGAAACATCGACATTTGGATGATTTGTTTCGTGATGGAATACAAAAGAAAGCCGGAAGCGTTGCAGTTATATTCGACAATTCTGTTTCCGCTGCAAAACGATTAACTTATTTTCAAGTGAACGAGAATGCGATTCAAATTTCAACTGTTCTAAGGAATTTGAATGCTCATGATGAAATTATTGGCTGCTCATCAGAAACAAACTTGCTAACACCTTGTTTAGTTTTAGGGTACATCTGCACTTTTTAATTGTAATTATAGACGCAAATATTTTATTAATACCTTTTTTAATACATTTTTGCAGAATTTTTAAAGTTCCAGCAGCTTTTTGTTTTTTGGATCCAAAATCACCTAATTTCATTTCAAAAATTCTATCTCGTGCTGGTATTGGTCTGATAGCTGAAATCAATACACATAAATTCCAGGTAATTTTTGTGAGCCTTTTCAATTTATACATATAGCTATATATTTGTTGTGACATTTTTCTATATTTTTTCAGGTATATGGCAAAATAGTAGCAGAGTTTTCTATAGAAGAAGGGAAAATATTTGTCACTGAGATAACTGGTCAACATAGAAAGAAGGATTATTTTCCTGATTGGAGGCTGGCATATGTTGTACATACATCTGGCACTACTGGAACTCCAAAAATTATTAGAGTACCACACCGATGCATCGTGCCAAATGTTCTGCATTTAAAGCATGTTTGAATCACACTTGTCTTATATGAAATTTGCTTTCATTTATAGCATTTGTAATATCCATTTTGTCCATCTGTACAGAGAATGTTACAATATATCACACCAGGATGTTGTTTTTATATCATCGCCGTTCACCTTCGACCCAAGTGTAGTCGACTTATTTATTGCATTTTTATGCGGTGCATCAGTGCTTTTAGTGACTGACATTTTAAAAGCTAGTCCTGCAAAACTTGCTGATATACTTACAAATCGTCACAATGTGACTTATATCCAGGTTTTTATATTATGTACAATAACAAATAAGGTTTAATTGGTATATTTGAATTTGATATTTTTGTACATAATCAGGCTACACCAAGTTTAATGCACAGTTTCACTCCAGAACGATTAAGAAACTCGCTTCTGTCCAGGACAACCTCCCTGAGAATATTGTCTCTTGGCGGTGAAAAATGTCCGAATACAGATACATTGGCGTCATGGAAGGATCCTGAGAACAAGACACGATTTTTTAATGTATATGGAATAACTGAAGTGTCAAGTTGGGCATCTCTGCAGGCAATAACTGATGAAGTCTTGAAGCATGTTTGATGATTTCTAAATGATATGTTCATATCTTTTATTAAAAGTTGTTTTAACAAAATGACGTATTGCAGGAAAGATGGCGAAGAAATATGTTTGGGCACAGCACTTACCGAGACAGTTTTGCAGGTTCTGGATGAAGATGGGGATGTTACTTATTGCGGAGAAGGAGAACTTTTCATTGGTGGACCAGAAAGAATTTGTTTGATTGGTTGGGAAAATTACGATGTAATTCCCAAAGCACCCATGAGAGCATCTGGCGATTGGGTTAAAGTGTACCCGGATGGAAGAATGTATTTCATAGGAAGGAAAGATGACCAGATTAAACGATTTGGCAAGAAATTTCATTTGTCGGCAGTTGAACAGGTAAATCTAAAGCTGCATTTTGTTCTTGATATGTTATGGAATTGCCGCTGTTATGAATTAATGGCTTTCAGTGCCTTCTGCAATGTGGCCTTGTACAAAATGCTGTAGCTTTTTGGAGAGATAACAAAGTATTGAGAGCGTTTGTAACACTGAAAGATGGTTCAGCTGATTGTTCTGTGGATGAAATTCTGAATACAGTGAAAGATAAATTGCCTTGCCACATGATCCCAGATGATGTTACAATTGTGCAAAGTTTCCCCATGACACCACATGGTATTGTATTGCTTTTAGCACATTAAATGGCCAAGTTATTAGACTCAAGCTTGATTTCTGTATTCATAGGGAAATTGGATAAGAGAAAACTGGTGAAAATGGATGATTTGCGAAAGTGTGAGCCTCTTGCAAGCGTGGAAGCAATTCAGCAATTCATTACAAAATTATGGGAGGCAAGTTTATGTAATATGGAAATGATTGTTTTAAATAAAATATTGTAACTTCATTTAAAATATGTGTTTTGGAATGTTTAGGATATAACATTCACACAAGCATCAAATGATACCAACTTTTTGATCGCTGGTGGCGATTCAATTAAAGCTGTGAATTTTTGTGAGCTGATTGAATGTAGAACACACAAACATTTTCCATTGCTATTGGATATTTTATTGAACCAGAATTTTGCTGAAGTTTGCTCCTACATCCATGGTAATGTGTTTGAAACTAATCTCTCACCAATACTTGAAGATGGAGCGACACTGCCGCAAAACACAGATATTGAAGTTCCTCAAATGACTTTACTATCAAAGGAAAAATGTCAACATGTGCAGATTTATTCCCGTGGCCAAGATGTTACAAAATGTAACTGCGAGGTTGTTGCTGTACATGACGAAAACACCATGAACATTTCAACTGAAACTCAAAGAGATAGTATAATAACAGTGGAATGGAAATACGACCTTGGAAAATGCATAGATGCCTCACCATTGTTGATCGTTAATGACAAGTAATACAGCATTGTAGTGTGTAGTAAACGCATTACAATAATGTATTTTCGTATTTTTAACAGAATGCAAACTGCATATGTGGGATCACATTCTCACAAATTTGCAGCAGTTTCAGTTGAAAGTGGTCTGAAAATATGGGAAATTGTTGTCGGTGGTAGAATAGAAAGCAGTGCATGCAGTTCAGCATGTGGAAACTTTCTGTATTTTGGTTAGTAATTGGTTGGGTACAAATGTTATTGTTTTTAGTAAAATAATGAAACTTACATCAATTAGGTTGCTATGATCACAAACTCTATTGTGTCAAGTCTCAAACTGGGGAGATTGTTTGGGTCTATTCTACTGGCGAAGTTATCAAAAGTTCACCAGTGTTTTGTAAAAAGGAGAAAAGTGTAATTTTTGGATGCCACGACAATCATATTTATTCACTATCATACAAGGTTGGAGTTTTCTCTTAGTGTGATCAAGGTGTGATTGTTAATGTTGATAAATTATGTCAATAAATCAATAATTATTATATTCAAATTTGCATTTCAAAATTTCACATCCAGCCTCGTGACTATGTTCAATTGAATTATAAGTTCAGGAATAGAGCATATTTTTACCAACATTGACAACTATAAATGACCGTGCTTCTTGTTGCATATTTTATTGCTGAGATTTTGTAACAATTCCATTTATTTAAATATTGCATAGGATGGTGCTTGCTTATGGAAATGTAATTTCAATTCCGGGAGTATATTTGCTATACCTTGTGTTTACGAAAATATGGACACTGTCTATATAGCAAGTTTAGGCGGGAAAATTGCTTCATTACATGCTGTAAGTGACAAACAATACAGGTTTACAAGGTAATGTAACCCGTGAAGATTATGTTTGTTACATAAATTGCTGAAGGTGTGTCTATTTTCTGTACAGAGTATTTGCAATCATGGGGCACTTGTAAAAAAATTGTCAATGTTTTACTATAATATGCACTTCATGAATTACATTACCTTTTGAACAGTAGATGTCATTAAACAGAATGATTATTACTACACATGCATTTAAAACATTACTATTGTAGAAAACTGGAGAGATGCAGTGGACATTGCAAGTTTCAAAGCCATTTTTCTCCTCGCCAACACTTTTAAAGAATGGCTTCTGTGTTGGATGTATTGATGGGAACTTGCATGCTTTTAGTCATTCAGGCCAAAAAGTAAGCATTGTGATGTTTGCTTTTAGTTGATGCCCATTTGATAATTTATTATCATTTTGTTTGAAAGATGTGGACCTTTCAAACTGGAAGTCCAGTTTTTTCTTCACCGTGCCAGCGCATTAAAATTCCAGGTTTTGACTCGTCGGTAACAATTGTTGGCTCGCACGACTGTCATGTATATTGCATTGAAGAAGTAAGTGGCAATTTAGTTTGGGGATTTTGTTTAGATTCAGCTGTGTATTCTACTGCATTTCCTTGCCTTAAATTGCACGGTGAGCACTCTTACGTTGTTACATGTAGCACAAATGGTACATTGTACATAATATCACTGAGGGATGGATCATTGTTAACAAAATTTACAGTTGGTGGAGAAATATTTTCTTCACCAGTTATTGTTAAAAATCGAATTTTAGTCGGATGTAGAGATAATAACTTGTATTGTTTCAAATGTTCTGCATTGTAAATATTAAAGTGCATTTGTGGTAGCTTTGAATCTTGGGTAATCTTGAGTGGAAGACGTGTAATTTCAATACATATTCATGACAAGGTCACCATCACATTTATTTCTATAAAGACTGACATTGGCAACTAAGGGATAATGTTAAAAAACAATTTGCGTTACACACTATCATGCTTGCACGGCCAAACCAGGTGCGACCATTTTATAATTGGTCATAGTTTTTAGTTAGACATACTCATTACGTGTGCGCAAAGTCATGCATTTTTGTTGGACAATTTTTGTATCAATGTCATTGTACGAGACTCAATACTGGGCCACAAATTTTTTCAAGACGCTTTGTTATAGTTAGCTTTGGACTGAACCGATTCAAACAATGGACACAACCACGCATAGATCTATCGATCGGTCGTTTTCAGTTTGTTAAAATGCGTTGTCATTTTTCAAAATGATCTCCCATTAATTTCCCTTAATTGTACATCTACTAACTCCATTGTAAAAAACTTGTACAAACTCGTCTTCACAGCAGGGCAGTAAGAAGATTGTTTTCTGATGATGGAAACAAATTTACAAAGATGTCACGAACTGCTGGTTGCTGTCGCTGCAGAAGGCGTATGGTTGTTGTGGTTCATTTCGTCATGGTAGTTTCCATTCATGACGAACGATGTCCCAAGTCCGTACAAGTGTCCGCAATATTTGGCATCGTCGATATTGTCCTCAAAAAACATCTAAATTCGTGAAAGAAAGGATACCCATGTGAGTAGCCAGCACATAAATATTCAACTCTTGCGTGTTACCTCTCTCATTTTAAAGAATGCTGCTCCGGTCAACAAACTGTCACTCCCCGCTTGATGTTGAGGTCCTATCCTTTCCAGCTGTTCCAAATGAAATTGTGTTTATAACATCTATAACTCAATTTTAAACAGTCCTCCATATTGCTCTCACCTGCAATTGTTCTGCAACTTCCTGGAGGCCACCTTTCAGATTCTTGCAACTCTTCATAAGGTACTTTACGTCGTAAATGCAAGGAAAATATATTTTCAGCAGTTCAAAGAACTCTGACTCTTCTGATGGCAAGTTTTGATCTGTAAGCAGCTTGAGGAGATAACCAAAGTCGTAACCGCTAAACAGAAACGACCCTGATTGAGCATTTAAAACATCAATTGATGTTTTTTCAGGTGCATTACTCGTACAAGTACCTGTGAAAAGACAGCCATTTGACATTTTCGTTTAGCACAACTCCTGAAATGAGAAGCAGTTCCGCAAAATCGGTGACATCAATGCCATCCTCTTCATGTTTCTTGAACTGGATACCAGAATTCTGAAGAAGATCGATGGAATCTTGGGCATACATGTCTTCCCTGTGAAGTAAGAAAACTTTAACAAACCTTCTTGAAGGCCATTGCGAACCACTACAACTACACATACGTTAAATTAAATTTGAAGTTGAATTGCCACGTGGAATATCCTGGCGGTGTCTTTCCATTCTCATCCAGAAATGTCAATCCAAGTTGAATTATTTTCAATAGGTCCACATTGCACCGAAGTAATTGGTATTGGTAATCGGCATTACTCCTGAACTCCCCGATCGGTCGTGCAACCACTCCAGGAAACTCGGTGTCCTTTAATATACAACAATTGTAAGGAAAAACATAAATTTCATAACATTGTGCGAAGTAGGAAGTGCTGCAAAATTTACTCAATCAGCAATATTTATGACATTGAGACAAGATTTTCAACAGCATGTCATATTGTAAAATAATAACAATTGCATTGCACATCATTTAAACTGCAATGAGGCAGCGAAAACTACTTATATTTGAAATCAACTAAATCGTATTTGCTTAATTTTGAACACTTGTATACAGATCAAATTTTGTATTTACTTTATTTTTTCTACTTAATCTCTACATGCACAAGAATTAAAATTATTTTACGAATACAAACTACATCTAAATTTCTAGTAAATTAAACCAAGGTAAAACCGGTATTGCAATTTGGTGAAGCTCCAATCACAAAAAAGTACAGCAGTATGTACAAAATTGTAGTTTTACGGTTTTATGTGCTTGTGAAATTTTATGGTACAAACTGGGTGATTTTTGTGATGGGATTGTGCTATAAAACTATGAAATATTTTACATAGATTTGGTTAGGAAATAAATGTTTCAATCACCATAGCGACGTATGTATATTTTTGTACGATCTGCCGAATATGTCTGAATTCGTCTTCCAAATTGTTTGCCCACACATCTCTGATGCCACACTCCTCATTGTTGGGAATATTTGGGTTATGGCTACCGTGGTTTGGTCCTGTTGCTGACGGCATTGTACTGCATCGATTCTACGGAATTTGAGCCTGAATTTGCTATAGTGTAACAATCCAGGGGTGTTTTTGTTCGACTCTGTAGCAGCTTGCTATGCTGCTGATGGTCCTTCTTGAATTGGCGGTAACTTGAAGCCCACCGTGAGGAATGTGACATGAAACAAATGCTTGCCAAAAACACCTCGTCTTTATCTCCGATTATGCGTATCGATGATCTCATCCGACGATCCACACACGAGATGTATTCTGCAAGCAACTCCCCGGTACGGTTTTAATTGTCTTCGTGAAATCTAGGCGACGAACATAATTTTAAGAACAAGTTCTCGCATGTTCAGTCAATTGCGTTAGGCCTATTTGCAATCGTATAATAATGCAATTGCGATCGAGATTCCGTACTTTTGGCCTTCACCATTTGTTTTTAAGGAAAATCTGGGTTAACGCCACTAAACGGTATCAAAACACGCGATTGCATCATTGGCGAAAAACATTATTAGGCCTAATAATTACCACTGCGACTTTTCGATGCGCTGTTCTCGCACTTTCCCAACGGAATCTCTCAAAAAATCGTCAATCCTAGGACAGCTTTGCCCGCGTTAGTTGATCGTTACGCGAAATTTGCATGATTTGAAGCTAGTATTGCACACTAGAAAACGGTTGTAATTTGATGGTCTATAATAGAGGTTTTAACCTTGTCTAACAATAACAAGCAGCAACGCGATAACAGCTATACTCCACAAATACCCAGAACCCGCCATATTCATCAAAATGGACTCGTCCAACTTGTTTGTATCGTCGGGTCAAAGTTATTTTTATTTGATTCGTTTTTAATCAAGGACTTGGTTTAATCGTCATATAGCTTCGAGAGAATTTCATTCGCAGTTTCGTCAATTTCTTGTTCAAAAATTATTTTATGTAATTTCCTCGTAAAGGACCAGTGCTTGAAAAGACGTCACTCTTTGGTGCGAAAGCCCCGCCCTTTAATGTACAAGCCACGCCTACATCTTCCGTCATTGGTTACATATGGCTTATTGGGTTGATATATGCAGAATATGGCCAATCATGATGAGGCTTTTGAAGAGTTTTTTTTAGAGGGTGTTTTTAAACGTCTATATGTTTCTCTATTGGCTAGTAGCCTTGTTGGGATGCATCACGTGATTGTGGACGCCATCTTGATGGAACGCTATTCACATCAAAAGATGACTGATGACATTCGTGTTGTGTAGATACCTTGGTGTATAGACTCGCCCACTTTTGGCATGAACGGAGTTGCATATTGGTCTTGTGATTTAGAGCTCTACTTCTGATTACATTTAATTTATCCACAGTTTGTCTCAAGGGTTTGTCTAGAGGTTTGCTTGGTTTGCAACTGGGTGTCATGAGAAATTCGTGCCACAAAATTACGAAATGTTTGCGGGGATTTTTCGACGTAGAGAAATTGATACAACATCGACACTAACCCCATTAGAAACTCAAAGGAATATCCACGTGGAGAACCTCAAGGCGCTGTTTCCTCAGTAATTTAAGCCGAATATCAGTTTTGAATTTAGAACATTTGTAATTAAATTCGTCTTGACCATGGTCTTGACTCAAGGTATATAAAAATAGGTCTTGACTATTTTATTTCATTCTAGAATTATTGAAATTCAGAGGAATACAGAGTACAGGATTCCTGTGGCAGATCCAGTAAATCGACTGGACATAAATATGTGAGTGAATTAATTAATGAATTCTTAGAATATTACATTTGGTAGGTATACCAATTAATATACTTACAAGCAGTTTTAATTTCCAGACATCTTCCGGCCCTTTTTCCTCAAGAAAAACCAATCCTAAGTGTATCTCCATCTGTGAAACATCTATGGGTGAATGAGCACCAGCAGGTAGTTGGTTGCTCTGAGCTGCTGAAGGTGTTATATTATAATCACTCTATAAATTAATAATGTAACTTAAAACTTTTATTTTATTTACACTGAATCAACTGTGTATAATGTACGTAGGACAGTGTTTGTTAAAATTCTCCAATTACAAAACTGTGCAGTGATTTAAAGGTGACGATATTGTATCATTATCTTTACAGTTTTCTATGCATTCAGACTTGGGTAAAATAGTGCAAGAAGTAATTCAAGAATTTCAGAATAATCCGCCAATGGCTTGCAATTCTGCTAGGTGAGTTAAACTTCTCAAATGTTGCATTGTGATAATAAAGTTTGCATATTATTTCTTTTATGGACTGCAAGATCTACACCATTCTCACCATACTTTACAAGCCCTGATTCCAAACTTCCGGAGCCTTCATCTGCACCGTACAGTGCTATCACATTTCAAGGTTCATCAAAGTCCAGTTTCCGCATTCCATTACCTCAGGTGAGCAAATTTCACTGTTGAGTGAATGCATATATATAAAAGTGTTATTGAGTGAGTCTTTATATTGTAGGAATCGCATCACAATTACGAGATGCCGCCGTTCCCTACATCGTTTCCAGGGCTTGCGGATTTAAGGTTGCAACCTATAGATTAGCATAATAAATATAAGGGCTCATTCGTTTGAGTTAATGAATTTGCTTCATAGTGCTGCGGAACTGACAGATTTATTTGAAGACGATGAAAAGCAGACGTCCTTCTTGTTAAAATTGCCAGAAATGCAGAGAGTGGTTCACGATCGCGATCAACTAAGCAAAGTCAATGAAAAATTGGCCCGTAGGTTGCAGTTATTTTAGTTGATGCACCGCTGTATTACTCTGCATTTGATGATAATCAATGTGATTTATTGTTTTCAGAGGGTAATCTGGATATGCAGCCAGTGTTGGAAGAACGGAAGAAAGTAGTCATGGAAATGGTAACTTGAATGCTTTTCTTAGAGTAGTGTAATTTGAAAAGGGTTCTAAATAATTCACTGCATGATAGATTGATTCAATCAATGGCCTGAGGGAGACGTTTGATGATTATAGTCATCAACATCTAGTTTTGGCTGAGCAATTTGCACCAAGCACAATTGAAGATAGTCTCAGAATTGCAGCACTTGAAGCTGAAGAATGTTCTGAGAAAATTGCTAAAGATTTTCTAGAAGGTTTGTAAATAGTATGATGATATGCTGGAAGTCCGTCCACTCACCATTTACATTTCTATAGGAAAACTTGACATTGAAACGTTCCTATCCAAATTTGTGGATAAAAAAATGGTATGTATGCACGTCTAACATGGTTGTGATATCACTGTTTATGACTATAGTATAGTACAATGTTTATTTAACATTGCACAAATGCTAACTCCAAAAAATGTATGTCGGAAAATACAGAATGAAACTTGCCGTTATCATTTGTTTTAGTAGAATTGAAGTAAAAAATGTAATAATTGCAGAAGAATTTCAACTACAAAACTTATGTCAAAATGAAGCAGTTTCCGTTAATGGCTTTTGAAACTGTCTAAATTTGGACAATTTCCCTTTCAGCTGGGTAACTGTAGACGTTCCAAAGAAGAAAGGCTTCATCATCAATTAGCAGAGCTGAAGAAGTCTGGCTTTTAAACTTGCAAAACTTTGTGACTTCATTTTCAACCATATATGGCGTACACAAACAGCTCTGCAGATCCTTAGTGCAAGGTGAACAATTTTTAGGAAAGTACTGTGATATGAAGGTGCATCAGCCACATTGGAACTGTTGTGCAACTGGCAAGATTCAAGAGTTGTGCACTCGTATTTAATATTCCTATAACTAATGACTGCAGTTGAATTTTTACCTTGTGAATCTTAATCGAGGAAAAGTGGACAGCAATGTTAACAAGCATATATGATATATACCATAGAATTCTGGAACCGTGTTGCATCATGAGTAAGTACAGCGAAACGTGTGTACCATTGTTGAATGTATTTAGAGAATGTGCAAATTAAATGGAGATCGCTGTATCCATTGGGTAAATTTATTCATCAAAGGTATGAAAATGCTACTAAGTTACATTCTTTCAACTGTCCTGATGCCAAGAATGTAGAAGCACTTTATCGCCACTTCAGCTGTTGCCTCGCACAGCAAAAGACGGCCATAGTTTATATGTTTAAATTCCCCTAGAATATAAACACTTAGATTATGCATATCAACAGCCAACGGGCATTCATCGGCATTCTGCTCACCAGTTATCCTATCTTTTTCAACGCAGTAACAAGAGTCGTAAAACTCCGTAAATGTGGTCATCAACTCGTACAGGTAGTCGCACAAAGTATGCATGAACAAATCGCACAATATCTTGTTTATGACATCGGGGAATTTTAATATAAATTTCCCCAATTTCAATTCTTTAGGATGGTCCAAGCTGACGTCTGTGGTCTCGGCTAATTTCTTCAATTCTGCAGATGTGATGTTGGCTGTACGAGAGATGGAGCGGATCCTTGTAATGGCGTACAAAAGGTAGACTGCTGTATTGCCACGATCATCTAACATCTTCATAATATAAACGGGTTTATTTTGAGCCATCAAAAGCTTGTTTAGTTAAACTGAATTCAAACGATATATACCTTATCAAAAGAAAAAACGTAGTCGTTGGTACGATTATGCGACAAGTCGGCGTATCGTATGCAGCCAAATGCTACAGCCTCTTGAGCAATTTTCAATTCGGCCGGTGACAAAGCCTGAAAAGTTATAAAAAAATGGTTTCATTTCCACAATACAAATATGGAAAATATTAACAAACCTTATCTCGTTCTTTTTCTTTCAGCTTTTGGAGCGATCGTTTCAACCCTTCATCCAACAAATCAATTAAGCGAACTGTATCACCCGAGCGAGTTTTGAACTTCTTCCTGTTGGCATACGTCAAAGAAGTCAACAGAAATACATATACTACTGGAAAAATGTAAGTAGAATTACTTGTCTTCTCCCAAAACAACGCCAAACCCTGCATGTTCAACTCGAGTTTTGACAGGATCATACCATCCTGCCATTTTGCCGCATGCGTACACACATTCTAAATGTGTTGACTGCAATATTGAAATAAGTAAACAAAAGGAACATGTGTACAAAACACATCAATATTACCTGTCCACAATCCACGACATAAATAAGCCAATTGGCTTTCTCAACAAAAAGTCTGTGTTTCAGTGCAGCCATATCAGATGTGTCATACGTGTAACCACCATCAGACTTGACCAATGTCATTGGGGCTGGAAATCCCGGTACGAAAACAATTTTTCGACCTTCATCCATCTCGGTGAAACCTATTTTATCCCACTTCACTTTAATACATATATATTTCATAATTTTGCAAATAAAAAGTACCTTTTTCATCAAGTTCCTTGACAACATCTGCCATCTTATCCTGGTAAAATGACTCCCCTCTTTCAGTAACTGTCACATCTAAAAGCTGGTATATCTTGTCAAATTCTGTGGGAAAAAATATTGAAATAGTATTTTAATTAAGGTTAACATAAATACGCAGCATTATATATGTTACCCTTTCGGGACACGTCACAGATCAATTGCCATCCCTTGATAACTTCTGGATCATGACTTTGTAACTTTACTACAAATTCATAGGCACGTTTCTTGAACTCTGGGTCTTCATCAAACCTCACTTTGGACTCCTGGAACAGAATAACTATAGCATAAACATGCTATAAAAAGTCAGAGATATTTATCTAGAGGTTTCCAACTTTGTAAAAAGCTTGCAAGTCCTGTATTGGCGGGGAAACAGTGCTGTAATCAGGAAACTTGTCATGGAGATGTGCAATAAGCATTCCAAATTGGGTTCCCCAATCGCCAACATGATTAATCCTTGTAACGTTGTGGCCGACGAATTCCAGCAATCGACATATACTTTCTCCGATTATAGTTGATCTATTGCAAAATATACACTTTTAACATTAGAAGAAAAAGACAAACCTATAACTGCACAATAAATTGCAATGTGATTACTAAAAAGGAGTGTGTGTATTTGACTAGATATTTAAGATGATGCAATTCTGTGCACAATTACATAGCAATATGCTGAAATATCACATAAGGCCAACAACAAACTTAGTGATACGCAATCTATAAAACATTTCAAATCTGCACAGTTAAACAAATTCTACTGAGATAAAAAACAAACAAGTTGCTTGTATTGTAAAACACAAACATAAAAAGAGTTATTGCGGCATATAATGCAATACTGAATGCTAAGTTGAGAATGTTATGTCATATATTTGTGCACTGTACATTTCTGACATAACAATGTTACCTCAGATGCCCAACATGCATCTCCTTGGCAATATTCGGTGAAGAAAAGTCTACAATGACATTCTTGATCCCGTTGATCGCCGGAGGCCGTACTTCATGAATTAGCAGGTCCTTCAATTGCTGAGCAATTATCTCTCTTTTTATAGTGACATTGACAAAACCGGGCCCTGCTACTTCAACCTTAATGAAATCAATGTTTACTCTATTACAAAGTTACAGTCGACTGTATATGGACAACATTTTGAAAATATCAAACATTACTTTTTCAAGGAATTCATTTGGTGGAATATTGGAGACTATATTCTTTGCAACTACTGGTGGTGATTCCTTCTTTCCAGTAGCCGCTAACAACTGCAAAATTTCAAAACTGATATTGTAAAGTTGAGAGGCAATATGGAATATGCATTTTGTATCAACAGCTTGATCTTACTTTGGAAAATTGCATTGCATTATTAAATTGATAATCACCAAATTTCTCATTTTGGCTCGGAACGACGTTCACGGTCACATTATTCAATTCGGGGTATGTTTTCCCAATGGCATCCAAGAAGATTTTATCAAGGCATGATACAATACTTAGCATACGAGTTGTATTTCTTCCAATCTTTGACTCTTCCCTGGCAATACTCTACAAGAAAAAAAAGTCAGACCTTGGAATTTCACAAAATAACCTAATGTCAGATTTTAGTAAGGACTGGATAAAATGTTAAATTGTTTTAAAACAATCATTTTTCTAAATTTATTACATGAAAAGTATATTCGAAGTTGTACCATTCAAAAAATGTTAAAAATGAGTTTTCAATTTACAAAGAAAATGTGTATCACTCATTATACTTGTGGATAAACCACGTGATTTATTAGTTAATTAGTTCTTTATAATTTTAATATTGGCACGTACCAAAATTAAAATGATGAAATATTTTGCAAAACATTTGTGGGCGACACCTGGCGGCAGTGGGTGAACTGAGAAAATGGCTGCTTACGTGTGTAAATAATGCTGTGTACACGTTACATTTTTTGAAATACTCATTTGCGACAAACAAAAATGGGGAACTGAACAGTCCCACATGATTTTCATTACAAAACTAGTTTTTAGTTACATTCTTTCGCAGCGCCACGCAAATACTTACTTCACTCAAAATATTGATTCGGTATTGCAATTTAGCATTTTGGCTAGCTAGATGATTGACTTCGGAATCAGCCGATCCGTCTCCTGTCCCAATTTTCAGCTGCTCCTGTAGGCTTTCCATTTCGAGAAGCAAAGCATTGGTTTCCCGGGACTGGAATTTTCATTGCGGAATTGATCACAAGAACACGAAAAATAATCATTCTTGCTAGATAATAATATACTTGTCTCTCGGTAACTTTCATCAAACGTTCTACGGCACCATCCATTTGCAACCTGACAAACCGATACAAATAAAACTAGCCACGTGGGAGCGGCGGTATTTATCACCTTGTATAGAGGAGCGGTTTGGTTGCGGTAGCGGACCGTTTCGTCCCGCGAATATGTTTTCTTTACAACTGGCAACCCAAGCTGGCAACCTGCAGCGCTTTTGCCTGTGGACATTTTGGACTTTCGAATCTGTAAAATAAAATGGCGGCTAGTCGACAGCCGAATAAGAGATGGATGAGTTCTCAGCCGTTTAGAGACCAAGGCAGCAATACCATGGCATATTCCCATGGTAGAAAACGGAATTCATGGTCATATGATGTGAATGGGCCTAAAAAACGCGCCACCATAAGAAATTGGACTCCGGAGGAGGAATTGTCTATTGCTAGTTATTTGGTCAACAAACCGTACCAGGGTCAAGTAAGCAAGAAGCCCATGCTTTTCTTCAACACATATATTGATATATTACGTAGCAAATTATATATAAACAATGATATAGACCAGCACATTTCGCATTCTGTTTATTCGAAAAGTTCTTTTGTCCTTTTTGGAACGCAATCAAAATTCTAAGGGGTCATGCGTTATAGACGTCCATTGTGTGGTATTCCTTTTTGAAAAAATGAGAAAAAATGTCGTCTCTATATACACGTATATGCATGCATGGAGTACTACATGAAAATAAATTGTGCTTCAATATTGTGACGTCATTGCATGCAGGTGAAATCGCAAATGTACTTTTCAATATATTTATTTTCATGTGTTTCATATATAGGTGCAAGAAACAATGATGCAGTATGAGCGTAGGATGCAAGAAGATTTACAATTTCCAAATTGTGACCAACTTCAACTGAAGAACAAAATTAATGCAATGAGGAGAAAATATGAATCTACCAGTAGATGGGTCCAAGAGAGTGAAATACAGGAGGGTGATCCAGTCAATTTTCGAGGTAAATATAGAATTATTTTACGTCGTTTAGTTTCATTTTATTTTATACTGGTTAAAAATTGTGTATTTTCAGGTGTCGTGAAAAAGTTATGTCACTATTATTTTTTATTGGAAATGGTTTATGGTAAAAGTGACAGTGAAGCAGCAAGTCTGTCGTATGCTAGAACAAATAGTGCTGAGGCTGAAGCAGCCGTGGAGGCAGATAACTCACCAATTGCAGTTCTCAATATAGTTCACTCTGTTGATGATCATCATTTGACAGATAATGATGACAGTTGGTCAGTGAAAGAAGTACCTTCAACATCTACACAGATCACTGTCAGAGAATTTGACAACAATATAAATGAAGATCAAATATGTAGAGGCAGTCAATCCGAGTCTGAACTGACAAACTGGTCTTCACTACTAGATGTGAGAAGAGATTGGGATAAAATTAAATTACTTGAGCATATTTCCCTGGAAGAAAAGAAAGCAAACTTGGCACATGAGGCTGAAGTTAGATGGATGTATCTCCAGCATGAACAGGAAATGAAAAGAATTGAGTTCAATCAGGAGTTGGAATTAAAACGATTAGCTCTGGAAGAGAAGAAAATTGATTTGGAAATGCTGAAGCTTCAAGCTGCAAATTCCAAGTTGAGTTAGCAGTGCTTTCTCTGAATTTTTAAACATTATTTCATGTTTGTGTTGCTATATAGTAGTGAAAGCGAATTTGGTTGAATTTGCTTGGCCTTTGATACATGTGCGCCAGGTTTTTACCGATTTTACATATCACATTTTCCATTAGACATCATCCTTATACATATTGTAATTCTTACAATATCAATGGCTGACTGTAAATATTAACTTTGGGTTGACGATTTCGATTTTAAATATGTATTCCCCTACAATCGACTTGATTAGAAAAACTTCATATGATATGCAAATACACAGTGGATTTGGGTTAAATGCAGTTTCACATAAACTCCGTGTATATAATATTCACACATGAAATTTCTCATAGGAGTATACTATATCCATCAAATGCATGCTGAAAATTGTCATTGCATCGCAGGTTATATGTTAGCTCATGTTAGTAGTAAATTGAATTGGAATGACATGTATACATTATGATTAAAATAAATTGTAATGTAATGTGTGTATACGTTTTTTAAGTTGAACGTGGTTGAACCAATTAAGGTTGAACTATATATCTATAACTCAGACTGCAATTGTTGAGAAGTGATACTCATTTGTGCATAGGGGCAAAAATAACGTGCATTTGTTGTTGGGAACTAATTATTTTCAACATAAACATTTACTTCAAAAAATTAGTTGGACGTCATTTATGGACGATCCCTGTATCAGCATTGTGTACCGTTGCAACGGCGCTCCGAACAATTGCTCTCCTGTTGTAAAATACACCACCGTTTTACACCTGATCGTTCTTGAGTTGTTCAACATGTTTCGAAACAACTAGCTGTCCCCATTTCAAGGGTTCATTGCCGAATACTTTTGGTCTGTACTGAAGATTGAAGTGAAGATAAAAGGCAGATGAGCATCTGGCTGAGTTTCTACCGACTGTGACAATCCGCATTTTTAAGTATTGAGCGCGTACTGCAAAGATACGGCGTGCATTTTTAATCGATAGGCTTAAAAACAAGAACGTTCCGACCGATCCGTTTGCTAATGGGTTGACATGAAATTATTTTTTCATTAGTTGCATGCATGGGTTTGTACGCGCGAGTTAATTAAACCTCTAATTCAGTATCGCCAATATGCAGTCGTGCAGCGATACCACTGAAGCTAAAGAGTTGTTTGAGCCTCAAGGTTTATTTCTGAAACCTCTGGCCAGAGTAAGCATATCGGTTCAGCTGCCCGAACTGAAAACACCTGGGCAAACAATCTCAAACTGGGAAGTGATGGAGAAGATCAAGACCATCGTCAGACCGGACACGTTTCTCATTCTGAAAGTGGTCAAAAGTACGTTGGAGTTCATCAGGTTTGAAGGGGAAGCGGAAAATAAAGCGGCCCTCAAGAACATCATCTCCAGGTTGGACCATCACACCATCAAGCTGAGTGGATTCCCAGACACCCTGAGAGTGAGAGCTGCGGAAGCCAAGATCACTTTCCCAACTCGACACGATTGGGATTCATTCTTTCGTGATGTGAGGAACATGAACGACATGAAACCCGGAGAGAGACCGGACACAGTTCACCTGCAGCTGTTGCCTTGTAGGTGGTTTGCAAATAAAAAAGGACACGATTTAGACAAGCCTAGTGAATACATAGTCAAGAAAGTTTTTGAAGTGTTTGGCGAAATTCGCTGTGTGGACATCCCGACATTAGACCCATATCGGTGCGAAATCAACAAGAGCACCGGTACTATACACACATTTTCGTTTGGCCAAGATCTTACTTTCGAGGCTTACATACAGTACAAAGATTACATGGGTTTTGTCACTGCCATGAACGCCCTGAAAGGGATGAAGTTGATGCATAAAGGAGATGATGGTAAATGTCACACAGCAGCCATGAAGGTATATAGTCATCGAGAGTTGGATGCATCAGATGTTTAACGTGTTTCTTGATACGATTCAATGTTTATTGCAGGTTGACTTTGATCGCTCTAAACATCTGTGTGAAGCGAGCATTCGCAAGAGACAGATGGAGAGGGAGAAGCTGATACAGCTGGAGAAAGAAAGAGAGGAACGGGTTTCAAAAGAACGGCAAGAAGAGGAAAGACGGAAGGAAGATGAAAGGTATAAAAAAAGTCATTTATTATGATGCAAACGAACTTCAATTATCACCGAAAACCACTACAATTGCAATTCACTAAACAGTTCAAAATTCAGTTTATATATAGTGAGAGACAAATTTTGCCAGTGTTGACTTTCATGATGTTACGACAAAAATTTGAACTGTCAGACTGAAAATGAAGGCTGATCAGTAATAAATTAGATCGATCGATGTATAAACTACAACTAATATTTATTATTGATACGACAGCAGATAATGAATTGGAATAAATGTCCTACTCACAAGTTGGTTCATTTGATTGACAGTGCGTGTTTTGGCACATAGCCATCATCAGGTGTCTGCACACATTGTAAACAAATCATGTCAAACAAGGGATTAGTCAAGGATTCCTTGATAGCATGGAATTAATGCAGGTGAAACAATTGGATATGCTTCATGCAAGTGAATAATACATGTACAGATGGGTTTTTTTAAATCATATGAGTAACATGCTTACAATTATGGATAGAAATTCGGTACAATTAAAATAGTTGGGACCATCGAATTCCATTATATTTTCACAAAATAATAATTTCCTTATAGTGGCCACACAGCACGCAATTCTTGTCGATTTTTTTTTCAACCAAGACGTGTGATATTTTACACTGTTTTGTCCGTACAAACATAACACTTGCTGGAAGTATCCTTATAATCGATTCCATGTACTTGGATATATTTTCACAAACTATATCTCCAGGTGTAATGAGATAACTATATTGGAAGATAACTTATGTGACACTAGCTATTCTCACGTACTTCTCAAACAATTATGTGTTTAATAGAAATCTTGCTAGAAACAAATTTATTACGCAAGGAAATCATTTCTTCATTTTCGTAGTCCCTTGGCTTTGAGCAGGAAAATGGTGGTACATTATAATTTGAGAGATCTCTGTTCTAGCATGCACTATGGATTTCAATGTCAAGACTTATCAGTTTGTCATTTGTTTGTTCGTCAAATATTACTCACACCGTCCAAGTAAATACTGGATATCAAGAAACGCAACTTAGGGGCCATCCATAAATGATGTCACGCACTTTTCCAGGATTTTTTGGGGGGGG
>JAQIWR010000574.1:0-19139 GCA_034695945.1 Glomeris hexasticha
TTCTGTAAACGCCAAATGTGTTTGTTTTCATGGCTTTTTATAAGGACATTAGTTTTCAGGGGTCTTGCAAAACCGTGCCTGTTCTCCTTTAAAGTTGTATTATTATTTAAAATGGGATTAAATGTCTGCACTATAAATAATGCAATGATATGTAACTCAGTTTATATCATCTGAACTTGCAAAAACTCTGTTGACAGGGTTGTTTCATTATGTTGGAAATTAGTTGAAATATTCGTCAATTTAAAGTTTTCCAACTTTTTCAGAAGTTTTCTTGCAGCAAAAATAGTTGACATATAACAAAGTTTTTCCTTGCAGGGACCATAAAGTAAGTTGCAGTTTGAGTTATCGAGGTTTGACTGTATTGTATTCTCTTTACCTTGGATCTGATAAAATGTCTTTCAATGGAGACGAATGTTTGACTTTACGAATGGTATTTTCCTTGTGATCATCAAAATAAACCTGTGCATAATACATAACAATGTTGAATTTGGCAGTTAAAATTTGCACATTTAACATGATAAAAATGATGTATTACACTTAATGTCTTCAACAGGGCAAGTGATTCGGGTGAATCCGGTTCGCGTCCGGAAAGGGTTAGAAGCTGGTCGGCAATTCTGTGGATGAAAATAATAGATAATAATATTTATACAGTATAAAAATAATAAGCACAGGTGACATTTACGTTGTATCTTCAGGAACATCTCTAATGAAATTGGTTTCAGCTGCTTCCGGGTAAAAATACAAGACCGGCCAGTGAAGTTTTCCGTCCGAGTCGAGGAAAACTCTCGCGCCTGATGCCATTGGGTTCTGCGATTCTAAATCACAAATGCTTAATGGTCTGTCTTCATCATGTGCTACTTGTACTTTTCTTTCCTGGAAAATATAACATTAATTTTATTTATTTTATTCACAAAAGTTCAATTACGTACTCGTAATACGTATTAACATTTGCTTATTTATTTTTGCAGGTGTCCATAATGGTTACAGTCAACTTTTTGCTTTAAAGGTGAACTGACACGGTTTTGTAAGGTTCCCTGAAACTTAAACTACCTGAAGAAAAGTCACAAAGAAAGCAAGTGGCGCAATAAAATGTCTGTAGAAATTAGTAAAAAAAGTTATTAGATCTATGTCAAAGTTTGCCCATATTTTTGTCGAGACCCTTATAATTGATGCTCCCGTATCCAGAAAGCCAGGGGAGCATCAATTATAAGGGTCTCGATAAATCTGCGGTTAAACTTTGACATTTAATAACTTTTTTTTACTAATTTCCACATACATTTTGTAGCACCACTTGCTTTCTTCATGACTTTTCTTCAAGCAGATTAAGTTTCAGGGTACCTTACAAAACCGTGTCAGTTCACCTTTAAGATACAATGAAATTACATATTTTCAATAAAAGAAATGAGGTAAGTTTGATTTTAAAATATTAGAATTTAATTGCGCACAGTATCAATTTAACATTAATGAAACTTTTTCATTACAGGTTACGATACGAATTAAGCGGACCTTTTAACATGTAAGTCTGTGGAGATTGTACTTTAAATTGTGACGAATTAACGAGGTTTGACTGTATGTGAATCTTACTTTCAGAGCGGTTAGTAGTTTGGTTTCCTGTTCGTGCTTTTTACGAGCGGCGGCCGCATTCTTGCGTTCGTCACGTAACGCAACTTTCTAATAAGTAAATTAATGTATTGGTAATATTATAAATACAAATTAAATGCAGTTGAACTCGGATATAATGTCATGTCCAGGATTTATATGTTGTATTAAACTGCAAAATAAAATTACAAACTTAGTTTGGTATTTGAAAATATACTATTACAAATTTGGATGTTTTTCCATAACCAATTTAAAAACTGTTTCCAGGATTTCCATGAATATTTTCAAATCCCACGACTTCCCAGGAAATCCTGGAATTCCAAGACAGCATATAAATAACCATGTACTTGTCATGTTTATAGTTTTGCTTATATTTTGTCAGATTTTTGTTTTATCAAATTTTGTTAACTGTTTTTGAAAGTTACAAATTTCTAACTGCACTCATAAGTTGTTATGTAACCATTTGTCATTTTATTTTGAAATAATGATGCATATTAATAAGTTATTAATAAATAACACCATTAGCCAAGTTTTTAATTTTGTGTAATGGAATCTTTTAAAATCCTGGAAATATTTTTTATCATTTTTGGCACTTTTACATAATTTCGTTTATTGGTTTCTGTGGTCCTCTTTTAATTTGCTTGCAACAAAATACCAAGCACCAGTCTTTTGAAATTTGTTGGTTCATTCCACTTATTCATCGGTTTGCGTAAAGGGATTAATGTGCTTTGTTACGTAACTATCTCTTGCTTAATGTATTTTGTGTCCTGGAAAAAAACCATAAATGTGTTTGAAATATGAGGTAGATGATGTCCTTGTATAAAAATCATCAACTCATAAGGGTATATGTCCAAATGAAATTTATTTAATTCCTGGAAAAAAGTGATAAATATTCTTTTAAAATCCTGGAATTTTGAGATGAAAGTTTTGTAGACAACCCAGTAATAACCGATGTCATTATAACCGAATTCAACTGTGTTTATGTAATACAAAACCATGCCTGTTCACGCTCCGCATCTTCTCGCAAACCCAGCAATATTTTTTCTTCGGCATTGATCTGTACAAACCAATTTAAAGCGGTTAGTAATTTGTTTCACTTTTTTCCCCTCATTTTAATTATCAATATACATTGTTTTTAAATTTAATTATTACAGCTAATCCCATGTTGCAGTACTTTATAGAATCCGCATAGTCTTTTAAGCGCATGCAACATTGCGCACCTGGAAATATAAGATGCATGTATAATATTTTGCATACATATTTTCACATAACTATATGTAATCATTACCCTTGATTATTGCTTTCATATGGTTGGGTTTGATGTTGAGAGCTACTTTGCAATCTTTCAGAGATGAACGCATATTTCCTAGGTAGAAATGCGCGGTGGCCCTGTTCGTATAAAGTTGCGCGTTCAGATCTGAATTTGCACATTTCAGTTTGATTCCCTCGGTGTAAGCCGTGATGGCCCATTGGTACTTCTTCAGTTTGAAGTTGTGATTCCCATCTTCCTTGTAATTATTGGCCAGTTCTGAATGAACACATTTTCAAAATAAGGGATTCGTATAAAATTAATTGTTATACATTGTTTTTATTTTTCATTAATTCCAGGTATCAGCTACCTAATATAAGTTGGTTTTATTAAATTATGAACTTCTATTTTATTGCATATTATAAATTATTTCAACATTAGCAAAAAAATTATTAACATGCAAAACTGTTTAAATTATTGCACAACTGTACACAAAACTTTTGAGTAATTGTGTACATTTTATGCAGAAATTAAGACAATTTTGAAGTAATTAATTGCAATAATTTAGTGCAAAAATATTTGACAAGTTTAATGTGTATTGAATTGGCAAAATATTTTTATATAATTTAATTGAGTTTAATCTTGGGTTTAATATATAAGTACTGCATAATTGTGCTTAACTTTTCTCCTGAAATATAAAATGCTTACATAATGATATTAGTAAAGTCTTATATGTACAATATTGTTTTTTGCATTTTTTTATATCAAAGTTTCATTACGTTTTAATTATAAACAATTGTTTTGTGATAAAATAATATACCATCAGGGGAATTTTCGTCAGGGTCGTATTTTAGAGCTTGCATTGCTGCAACGAATGGTGGCAAATCTTCACCCTCTTGTATAGGTGCTGTACGAAATGCCGGGTGTTCCTCCATTTCCTTAGTTCGATCCCGAGAAAATGAAATCCAATTGAATCAAATACGAAAATAGCACGTGCGCAACTTTCTTGCGCGCAATATGTTTCCCCCGCAACGTCTACTTGCGAGACCCGCACGAATTGCAGTGTGACGTCACAGAATATTGCGCGCGACATCCGATGCCGGACAGAAAGTTGCAAACGTTTCCAAAACAATTACGAAACCAACTCGGTCCATGTTATCTTTCTGAAATCCATCTTTGTACGGGGTCTTCGGCAATTTGTCGACGAATTCAGCCAGTTCTTTATCTAGTTTTTCCGCTAATTGTATCCTTTCTTCTTCAGTCATGGGAGCTTTGTTTTCCGATGGCGCTGCCATTTTTGTAAATATGCTCCTCCTCTTTCTGGTAGATCTCGTTCGCGATTGGCAAGTTCGGTATGAAAACGTCTGGCGGGTTTTTTGAAATGTAGCGGTGGCCATTTTTGATTGTAAAGTCCCCATTTCTCGTTCCCATTCAATCATCAGTCAGAATTACAGGTTGAGAAGTTGAATCGCGAATTTATTGCATGGGAAAAACAGGAAATACCTGTACTTTTAATCCAATTTAAGTCTTAATTATGTTATAAACAACACAAAAGCATAATAATGGTATAGCGCCACCAAGCGGGCGGGATGGACACCTCCGTGCCAAACGTTCACATAAAATCACGGTTTAAATTGCGTCTTGTACAGGAAAAGCGACGAAGCTATCATGGCACTCTAAATTCACAGAAAAATTTCAAGTCTGTAGCTATCAAACTTTGCTTTGAGCGATTTTTCAAATACATGCATTTTGGCTGCCCATGCATGTTTGCTAATTTTTCTACAAACGGACATTACTCATAACGATGTTGGATTTGCAGCAGTAAAACAGACCACTCTTCCTGTATAAGACCCTAATTAAACTATGATTTTATGTTACCATCTTTAGTTACAAAAATATTTCATAAAGTGTGATCGATTGACACGGAGATGTTCATCCCGCCCGCTTGGTTGCGCTACCATGCGACGATGTAAGATCCGGATTAGCGCTCTAATCCGGATGGGTGATGAGCGGGAGATCGGTGATGCTTTTGCCAAAAAATATTCGAAGCATCCCCTTTGGAAGCATCCATTCTACTGCCTTGAGGCAACCAATGAGCTGCTTGGAAACGATCTCAGTTGTCACGTGATCAGAAAGGGGCTTGGCTTCGCCCGAGTCATCGGCTATGGGAAGCCAACACTTCAGTAATATCGCCATATAGATGCGAACTATACGAATCATTGAATATATGGCCGCGAAGAGGAGCGTCGTTGCTATTCGACTTTTTGACGTCTCCCGCTCGCCGTAGTAGTCAAGGTTTCGGAATCCTATCTCACTTGTGCGAGTGGTGTGATCGTGGCTTCTGTTTGGTTTGTCTGCGTAATCCGTAGACTTTGTAGCGCTGAAATTGTGGATAATTATTGCGGAAAATAGGTGAGGATGGCGCCGGTTTTAAGCAAATTGCGACCAGAAAGAGCAGTTTTGGGCATAACTTCCGTCGGAGTTCTTTACTGGTTGGCCAAGCAATGTGCTGGAGGATCTACTAAGTAAGTGGCCCATCGAAAAAATACCAGTTTTCTTTTCAATTTATAATCTGCAAATTACACGTATATACTACGTAATCAATGGGGATATCCGTTTCTATAAACAAACGGAATTAATTAAATAAATAATTAATTAATTTTACGAAAGCAGCTTTAAAATAATCCATTTATTTAAAGTCTTAATTTTTTCCAGGTTTCTTTTTTAGTATAATCCGGATTAAGAAAGGATTAAAGAGGGAATTAACGTATTTGACGTATACGTCATTTAATGTTCATCATAAATTTTATAAAAATTCCCGTATATTCAAAATTTCATGAATTTTAAAATTCTCCATATTCTAAATTATATAACAATTATTAATAATATTCGAGATAATATCTTATACGATTAAAAAGATGACCCGAATATAATAATGTACATGTCATATTATATTGATATTATTGAAAACATTAAAAATCTTTATATTTTTATCAATTCATTTTGGGATTTAATAATAGCAAGAGTGATAATTAATTAACACAAAAAATTAGAATTTATTAGAAATGAAAATATCTTGTTCATTAATTTATTCTATCTACATTTCCAACATTTAAAGTGAACAATAACAAACCGAATTTTAATAAGAGGCTGTAAAATTTGTGTATATATACACAAATATACATATTATTTTATTTACATTGGTAAATTGAAATAAACTTATAGAAAAGTATATTTTCCTAAATAGTTTTCAAGATTTGTTACAATTCCATACATTTTCCCATACAAATCTAAAAGAATCTTTTTCATTAACTAGTTACTTAGTTCCAAAAATGTTCATCAGATGGCGCCACTTTCCATACAATCTTCTGTACCATATTATATATTATATCAAGGACACAATATACTATTGCAGCTCATTCATATTACAATTATCACTGTTGGTACTTTTATAATTTGCACCATGGTGTGTCCACCGGTGGTACATTTGGCATACTAAGTGTAATATACTTACATGTAAATAAGTAACCCTAATTTGAAGTTGCCTACTTACTTCCTATAAAGTGAAAAAAAAATGTGGGCCAACAAATTGTAATTTTTTAACTACTTTTTTTTCATTTTTTATATTTTTCAGTACTGAATATTTAAATATTTGGAAATATAAAAAATTCGTAACTCGGGCTTTTGTAAATCGAGTTTATTAACATTTACTAACAGATTAGTGTTATATCAGCAGTGGGAAAAAATGTCCTTCATTTCAATTTCCTGTTTGGATTTCCTGAAATTCTTCATTGTATACATATACATATAGGCCTATTTATTTTAAGTTCTATATAAAAGCAAGCAAAAGTGGGTCAGTGTCTTTGTTTATATATTTATAAGATAAAGTAATAACATGTATATCAACCAAAGTATGTACATATAGAAAGTTAAAGATATTAATTCCGAATTGTATTTAAAAATCTAACAGTATTTTGAAATGTGTTACTGGGTCAGAGTACAACTAATTTCAATTTTTTAAATTCCTTTCTTTGAAAAATAAAAATGGAAAACAGAAGAAGAACACAACAAACAGAAAATGATGTCGCCTATGTATCCGGTCAGGTATGTATTTATTTTAACATATTTAATAGAGATTAATTGTTATCTTTATTTTGAACAAAAAAAAGAAAAGTATGAGATTTTTGTCAATTCCAATTTTCAAGAATTCAATTGTCTTTACGCAGAAACCAGAAAAGAAAGAAAGAGTTCAAGTGGATTCTGTGTTCCTTGGGTGAGTAAACATGGATTTGTATTTATTATGTATTTTGAAATTAAAAGAAGAGATAATAGCAGGTAATAATGATTATTTCCTTGTTCCTTTTTATAGGAGGTTGCTGCGAATATTCAAAATTATGGTGCCAGGATGGCTCACTGCTGAGGTTTGAAAAGAAAAGTTTGTAATAAAGTCATTTAAAAGGAAGTTGTATGTATATTTAAAAATAAATTAAATGTCTGCAAGCTATAAATAATGCAATGAATTGTAACTCAGTTTATATTCCCTGAATTTGGAAAAACTGTTATAACAGGGTTTGCTTCATTATTTGTCATTTTTTTCCCTCAAATATTCTTCAATTTCGTCAAATTTTTAATTTTTCACCCCAGATTTTTCAACTTCTTGCTGCTAAAATAGTTCACATAAGTATATAACAAAGTTTCTCGAATACAGGTTTTTTCATTGCAGGGAAAAATATGTTTAATTTATATAAAATTTCAGTTGAAAACTTTAATTTATAGAAAATTTCAGTTAAAAACATGAAATTATAGAAAAGTTCGGTTGAAAACTTTAAATTATAGAAAATTTCAGTTAAAAACTTTCAATTATAGAAATATGTCAGTTGAAAACTTTAATTTTTTGAAAATTTCGGTTAAAAACATGAAATTATAGAAAATTTCCGTTAAAAACTAAATTATAGAAAACTTTCAGAAAGAACAAAATTATAGAAAACTTTCAGTTAAATACTAAATTATAGTAAACTTTCAGTTAAACAAAAATTGTAGAAATTTCAGTTAAAAACTTTTAATTATAGAAAATTTCAGTTAAAAATTAATAGGAAAAACTTTTAATAAAAGAAAAATTTCAGTCAACAACTTTAATTTATAGGAGAAACTTTTAATTATTGAAAAATTTCAGTGAAAAACTAAATTATAGAAAACTTTCAGTGAAAACAGTTAAAAACAAAATTATAGAAAAATTTCAATTACAAACAAAATTATAGAAAATTTTCAGTTAAAAACTTTCAATTATAGAAATATGTCAGTTAAAAACTTTCAATCAATTGTAGAAAATTTCATTTACAATTTTCAATTATAGAAAATTTAATGTACAAGCTTTTAAGAATACAAGATTTCAGTCAAAAACTCGTTTATAGTAAATTTAATTTGCAAATAACTCATTTATAGAAAATTTATATTACTAAAAACTCATTTATAGAAAACTTAATCTACAATCTTTTAATTATAGAAAATTTCGGTTATAGACAATTATAGAAAAGTTTTAACGTGAAGAATAGGGAAGTTTCAGTTATGGAAGTTTGACTGAAGGTAGAAAGTTGCATGAACTCGTTGTTTGAAAAAACTAGAACTCAATTTGCTTTGGCCTCGTTATGTTTTTATGGCTTACGTTTTTGTTTTGTTTTCTGAATATGTGTTTTTATTTCTTATTACCAGGCTGGATATATGGGACTGATACTCTTATGCTTGTTCTTACGCACTTACTGCGACGTGTGGATGATCCACAATGGCACCTCCATCGAAAGGTGATCATTGATTGGTTTGTCAACTTATAATAGTGAAGTAACAACAGTGTGGTTGGAAAACCAGTCATGTGTGAGCTGATAATTATTTGTATTTTAATTCAAAGCCGCAAACGTAATAATTGCGCCGATGACGTAGAAGAAATATCAGTTCCGCTAGGTTTTGGACCTTGATGGAAATCATGAATACTTTATTCAGCTTTTCTTGCAATTATTTTGTTTTCTAAAAAAATTAAGTGATTTAAACATGTACGCATGCGTTTAATAATCTTGAATATCGCGCGTTACATAATTAATGAAAAGAAAACTTTGGGAACATTTTATTGATGGATATAAATAGCTACTGGTATCCTTTACTTTATTCTCTTTTCAAAATCAAACATGCATTATACTTTACAAAATGCATAGATTATTTGAAATTTGTAATTGGCCTGGAGTAGCCACGCCTCTTTTCCATAGGGCGACACCTTGTGGCGCTGCACCAAAACACTTGGTAGGTAACTTCAATAGGAAACCCCAATAGTCATAGAATCCAAAGGGCCTAATTAATGGGCCTAATGGTCCGAACAAAATCTAATGGACCCATTGGTCCTAAATTAGTCCAAGGTCCTAACAAAGACGAAAGGGTCCAATGGTCCTTCCAAAATCTAATGGACCCATTGTCCTGACAAAGTCTAAAAGAGCCCAATGGTCCTAATGGAATCTAAAGGTCCCAATGGTCCTAACTGAGTATAAAGGGCCCAATGGTCCAAACGGAATCTGAAGTGTCCAATGGTCTTAATGAAATCCAAAAGGCCCAATGGTTGAAATAAATATGAAGGGCCAATTAAATGCAAAATACAAAATAGTTGTCATGGTATGCAAAGGGCATAATACAGTCTGCTGGGCACAGTGGCCCTAACGGAATCTAAATGGCCTAATGGTCCTTGCGTAATCCAAAGGGCTTAATCGAATCTTGAAGGCATAATGGCCCTAATGGAATATAGCTACACTACCAAGTTGTCCTATCAGCTACCACCAGGTGGCACAAAAATTTTGTTCTCGAGGCCTATAATGCATACGTAGCTTTTAAATAAATTATTCAGAAATATGGTTGTAATAAAACTAGTTTAACCTGCATATATGTACATATATTATGGTATGGAGATTTTGCCTAAACACACTGGAAAACCTTGATTGCATGGTATGAACCTTGAAGATTGGTTGATTAATTGTAGTTTTAATATGTGTAAATAATGCTGTTTCAAAACTATTTCCTTGTTGATTATATTTGACAGGTCAATCATCGGTGACGACAAGAGGCAGTTTAAGCTTCACCTTGGTGCCTTCATGACCGCAATGCCTCTCGTGAGTGGGACAACATCAAACAGGTTTCATACCACTCAGGGAAACCTGGAAAACTCAAAGAATTTGTCAAAACTTTTGCCAACTTTTGCAAAACCATGCAAGGGATTGGCTCTATAATATAAGCGGTTCAGATTTAACATGGGATGAGTGGAAAAGAGAGTTTTTGAAAGAATTTCACCATGTATATGTTACCGGCAAAGTGCGAAATCAGGCAATGTGCGAAATTTCCCCGTAAAAAAAGCCTGTAAAGATTAAACTAGCCGTTTTTCCACAAAAACACCGAGAACATAAATTGACCGGAGGGTGCAAATATGTAAGCCAAACCAGTTTTAGTTACGCTGGGATGGGTAGATTAGTTTAGGTTAGGTTAGGGTTTTTAGTTAACAAACGCAACCTAATTATCTGTAGCTAACGAAAAGTAGATTATAATATGTATTTCGACCTTTCAAACAATCTAGGTTGACAATGATTTTTTTGACAAACCAGTAGTTTTATCGTAATCGGGGTTTTTACGGGAAAATTTTGCACATTGCCTGATTTCGCACATTGCCGGTAACATATATATATTTATGTAATTTGAATGTGTTAAATTAAAATTACTAAGCAACCTGGAAAATTTAAGAATTGGTATGAAAAATGTTTAAAACCACGTGTAATTCTTCGTAAAACTTCACGCAATAATATTCACATATACGCTTGTATTTTCAGATTTCTGTAGTTAACAGCGTGTTGAAGGTAGATCTAAATACATTATGAGATTTATAAACAAGCAAGTTTTATATATAATAACATTTTATTTATTTTCAAACAGTACAGTTTAAACGAGTTGAAATTGAGGTTGCGGACCAAGCTGACGTCGCATCTATACACTCAGTACTTGAGGTAAACCGGTTAAATTTTAATATCCGGTTAATAAATGTTAATTGCAATATTGCCAATATTATCCTGTAATTTAATTTCATTTTGAATTCAAATTTTAGTGAATTTACATACTACAAAATGAGCAATCTGGATAACAGAATAGCAAACGCGGATCAGCTGCTTACGCAAGACGTGGAGAAATTCTGTGATAGCTTTACCGAATGGTATTCAAACATTAGCAAGGTAAATATAACAATAAATAACTGCATTTTCATGATGGTTTTCGTATTAATTACTGTTTTTTTTCTTCATGGCAGCCAATCTTAGATATAATCGTGTACATCTACAAGTTATCGTCAAGTTTGGGGCCAACGGTATACTTTTGCTTTTATACTTTTATAATGTTGAATGTGATATAGAAGAAGAAGAAATTAATAGGTGTGTTTGATGATTATACTTTAAGGGTCCCTTGTCATTAATTGGGTACATGGTGTTTGCGGGAACTTTCTTGAACCGCATACGAAGGCCGATAGCGAGGCACACGGTCACCGAACAGAGACTGGAAGGAGAGTTTCGATTCGTCAATTCCAGGCTCATCATCAGCAGGCAATGCTGAATAATATGATGTCATTTTTAGATAAGTTCTAATGTTGTGTAATTTTCAGTGAGGAAATTGCATTCTATCGCGGAAGCAAGCGGGAAAAAGCGACGATAGATTTATCATTCAAGCAATTGGTACGTGTCACACACAAAAATTAGGTTTGAAAAATAATTACAGTGGAATCTGAATGGACTGGAAAATATTTCCACCAAAGACAGGTTTCACTGTACATACTATGTTTGGTTTAGTACACCGAAGCTGAAAAAAATATTGTCAGTTTTGGGTGTATTTTTACTATTTTTGTTTTATACTTTTTAAATATGAGTTTCAGAAAAATTATTGTTAATGGTGAACTGACATGGTTTTGTAAGGTACCCTGAAACTTAAACTAGCTGAAGAAAAGTCACAAAGAAAGCAAGTGGTGCAACACAATGTCTGTGGAAATTAGTAAAAAAAAGTTATTAGATGTCAAACTTTGACCGTATTTTTATCGAGACCCTTATAATTGATGCTCCCCTATCCAAAAAGCCAGGGGAGCATCAATTGACAAACGTCCCATTAGCGATGTGCGCATGTGCAAAAAATTCTTCAATCTTTTACTAAGTACATCGCTGGCAGCTAGACGGCGCTGCTCGGTTGGGAAACTGGTCCATGGGATCACAAAACAGGTTACCATTTGTCTTATTTGAATGAGCAGGGGGCTCGGTTGGTGACGTCACATTCTTGTGATGTCACACTGAGCTTCAATTTTTGAAAGATTGAAGCTCAGTGTGACGCATTGTGACATCACAAAAATGTGATGTCACCAACCGATCCCCTGCTCATTCAAATAAGACAAATGGTAACCTGTTTTGTGATCCCATGGACCAGTTTCCCAACCGAGCAGCGCCATCTAGCTGCCAGCGATGTACTTAGTAAAAGATTGAAGAATTTTTTGCACATGCACACATCGCTAATGGGACGTTTGTCAATTCCTGGTCAAACGGGTATGGTATGACGTCATCGATATTGACTTCATATTGGTTGTCAAACTTTCCAAGAAATTGGTGCAGTTTTTGACCCTGCACTGCACAACTTTATCATTTAAAATTCTGTGCTTGGTCTTAATTATTCAAAGCCTTGAAACTGAAGACGAAGACTCAACATGGGGCATTGAGAATGCAATTGCATTTTATCAAGAGTGGATGAAGGCAAGAGTGTGCAACACACGTGATTAGGTTGGATGGAACCTAAGAGCGCCTGTAGCACCCCACCAAGTTTCAGTGGCAATTTGCAGAAGCGCTGCTGTGACGTCACTGCAAAGAGTCTTGTGCTCCTGCTGAGATATCTTCTGCAGAAGATTCATTTAGTTTAAGAAATGTATTTCCAGGAAAATAAAATGAATTGCAGGACGACATGCTGTGACAGTTAGCAGTGTGGCATTTCGTTTTTAATAACGCATGCATCTTGTAACAAATGTTCAAAAATTAGTCAACATTTACTTTCTAAAGTAAGTGTGCATGTTAGTTTTATGAATTTCAAATTGAATTGTGGTTTAAAATAGCTTGCATTGCAGTAGCTTCAACCTTATTGAGCATTACATTACATCAGATTAATTTGGAAAATTACAAAAAATGTTTCTTGGTTATGCGTTGGTTTCACAATATTTTGGCTTGGAAATATTTAAATTCATATGAATCTAACAAAGTAGTGGATAGCAATATTTAACAATAGATTGTTCCTAAAATAAGACATTGGTCAAAGTAACTGTTTTTGAAATACTTACTTTTTCTTGAAATTTTGCAGATGTGATAATTCACAGCAAACGAGCACAAAAAGTATTTCAGAAATGGATAATATTCCTATTAACCACCACACAGTTCTTCATTCCACAAGATTTTATATTTTAAACTATTATTAACCCCAGAAGTTTTATTGGACATGTTCAAGACGGCTATTTTCTGGAGAGCGGGAACTAGTCTGAGTGGGTGATGCGTGACCACGCCCGTTCTCAAACCAGGGAAGGTTCAGTACATGGCGCCTATGGCCGTTGCACACTCTTTTCTTCATTCACTCTTGTATGTAAACACGTTTCATTGCATATAGAATGTAAATTTCAAAGCAGGCATCACAAATTTTCTATGTAGAACCAATGTGGATTTTACACTTTACTGTTTAATTGCATAATTAAATCTAGAAAACTGTTTTGTTTATTCATTTCATTAATTTCATTTACTACAGCGCTAATCAACGGATATTCCTCAGAAGGATATCCGCATTGCTGAAGCATCTGCTTTTGCCATCTGCATGCACACAAGTTGAACATGACACAAGTAGCACCAACATCATTGATTCCAATAAATCCTGCCGTAACATCAACCTCCCCATATGATGCAGTGCCACCTTTTGCGAAGAACGAGGAAGATTGTAGACCAATGTCCAGCACTGAAAAGTTGTAAATTTTAGTAAATTAAATTTGAGGTGTGTTTTATAAATGTCGTTATTGTGCTATGTAATGCAAAGCCAATTATTTTAGTTAAAATAAACGTGAAAGATGTTCTGCATTGCTGAAGTTGTTCCCGTAGCCAATAACGCAACAGTGTATCCAGTGAATCCATTTCCAAAACGGCAGTAGGAACAGGTGCAAATGTCATCAACAACTGTCCCGGCTGTTCCCACAGGTGCACAACAAACAGATCAAAGTTCTCCTATCAATTCTTTGTGTTTAGCATTCTGTAGAAATAATTTCTGTTGCTGTAGCTGCGGAGTTTGCTGCAGTAACTTTGCACCGTTGTGGATTCGGTTACCACCTCAGTATAGTTTCAAAGGTTTCATAAAATATAATTTGGTCCTTTGGAGTAGTAACTTCAGTTTGATATATAGGCGCCATTGTTGTTGGTAGCCAATCAGGAGGACTTTCTGTCTCCAACAGAATGTCAGTAGATAAAATGTTAACGTTGTGACTGGAGTACTCGTATTTAATTTTGTCAGCGTCTGTGCTGGTCTCAGTGACTATGTATGGAACACCTCTCGGGTCACTTATTCTAATAGTGTGTAAAGTTAAATCTGTTGAAATGCTAACAGAACTCTCGGGCATTGTAGTTGTGTCCGTGTTCAACACAGACAAGGTTAATTCTCCTACTTCAGTGTCAAGTCCCGTGTATGATACAGGACCACAACCAGTCTATGTAGACAGGCCATTAGCATCTACTGATGATTTCTCTTCTGTTAAAGGTATTGCTTCTGTGGCCACAACAACTTCAAATTGTCTTAGTTGGTGTCTCAATCCCGGAGTGTGAAGATGAAACCGCTGCTTGAGGAAACTTTCCAGTTTAAACACATGTTCCTAATATACTTTGAGTGGGTGTTTGTGCGTACTCTGCAGATGTTGTGGTTGTCTTTGAATCCTGAATGCTATCTGAAACAGTTGTCAATTCAATTGGTGAGATTGTTACAATAGAAAACTGTCTTGAAGATCCTGGCAGGTATGAATCTGAAGTACCCTTCGGTTTCACCGATATGTGCAGTGTATTCAGCATTGAAAGTTAAAACGTTTGAAGTTCTTGCAAATTCTGGACTAGTTTCAGAGAATGCCTGCTCTCTTTTATTTGTAATCATGACTTGTTCCTCAGTTGTCGAGAAGTCTGTGGCAGTCATCTTCATATTATCTGGAATTGTCTGCAGAATTGTTGGAACACTTACAGTGTTCTTGAAATGCTCCATTGAAGAAAGGCTACTCGTGGTGGCCTTGATTTTATCCGTGACAGATGCTGGTGGTGTTGGGGTCATTGTTGGTGGGGATGCTGGAGTCATCGTTGAAACAGATGCAGGTGAAGCTGTGTTATTGTTGGAACAGATGCTGGTGATTCAGTGGATTTAAAGATATGCGATGATGCAGTGGAATAGGTCACAAACAAATAATCTTCTATTTCTACTGTCACCATTGTCGCAGAAATTACGTCTGTTATGCTGGTAGCATCTTCTGACACTGTCGTACGAGAAACACAATACAACACTCCCATTATATTGATTTCAACGTTGAGTAATCAATTCCAAAGTTATCCACTGTCCTTTCATGTTTCTCAACAGTAGTAGCACACATGGATTGCCTGTACACTGTTGGATGGGATCGAAGAAGTGAAGACGTTTTAGAAAATGCCATGTAAGATTTAGAATTCTTTGAAATAGTCGTTTTAACATCAGCTTCAGCGGTTACTTGAGGTACGTGCGGCATTGTAGTTAGTAAATATTGAGGAATACTTCCTGAGCTTTCCAGAATTTCAGTGTCTGCAGTACTCATCATTGTGATGATTGGGTAAGATGTGGATGCAATAGCTGTGTCAATCGCTTCTATTGGGGTTTCAGACAATTTTAAGTTCATGCTCCATGCCAATTTCTCGATGCAATGCACCTACTTTTAATTGATTCTGTAAAATACAAGAAATCTGCTTCCATGGTAACGCTCTGAGCCGTTTCAGTTGATGTAGCACTAGTTATGGAATAACTTTCTGATTCACTGCTCAAGCTTAAACGTAGATGCCACGTAAGATTCTGTATAGCTGCACACTTGAAACAGTGACATCATTCGGTACTTTCATCATCTGTAGTCGCAATTTGGTGAGATTTCCCATCTGTGACCTTAACATGTGGCATAGGACTACTTGACATAAAACCCATTTCCCAAAGAGAACTTGGAACAGAAGAGACTGATGTTCCCAATGTCTCTTCCCCGGTATCTACATGAGATATAACAATAGGTGTTGTAACTGCAGACATCCAATGTTCTTCTATTTTAATTTGACTCTGTTACAAATTGAGAAACTCTATCATATTCATCACAAACGCCTTCTGTCAACTTGTAACCAATGATACTTGGAACAGTTGACATAACACTGTAAGATTGAGTTGTGTGTTCCAAGTCAGCTGACAAACTTCTTGTCCAATTCAAAGAAAGGATTAACTTTCCAGAAGGCTTCATTGGAAGCCTTTCAAAGAAGGAATCATCTCCGGCAATTTCCAAATGGACCACGGAAGTGCGACTTTTATGCGAATACGTTTGAACGGGCCTCTGCAAAATCTGTGTGTCAAAATATCTGTTGTTACGTTTCAGTTTCAGCTAAAATCCACAGCTGATCCGCAAAATTTAGACACTCCACGCCTTGGAACATTGCAGGACTTGTACGAAGATCCTCAAATACTTCCATGAATGTGGTTACCTGTAGATGTCCATCATCCAAACGGGTACCGATAACAGCATGTCCATTGCTGCATACTTGCAGTGTCCAAGTGACCTTTGGTCATCTTCTTGTCAATGAAAATCAACTCTTGGTTACTTTCATCCCATTTTGATGCCAACATTAATATCCACTTGGGTTCATCAGCTGTTGCAACCATAACGCCTGGATCATCGTCAAGGGTCACAGGTTCCACTTGACCCCCGCCCTACCCCCATCTGTACCATGCAAGTCCCTTACAGCGATAAGAGTTGGAACACTTACAAGTCAGGATGCCAGGTATATACAGGCAAAGAAGACGTATCCATGAGTGCAAACAGAAAAGTTCTTCCTTTCAATGTGACAACTTGAAGAGATTGGAGATTCCTAATATTGGTCGTCTCTTGCCGCATGTTAATACTAGATGCTTGACCATCTGTATTTTTGCGTAGCTTCCAAATCTCCACCACGTTTTGGTAGATGATTAAAGATGTCATCAGAATAACAGTATAATTACCGTTGATGAAACAATCATGGACAGCGATTTAATCACAAAGAATCAAGAATAGAAATTTAGGAGAATTACTTGGAATAAATGAAATGCACACATTCAGTTAGCTGTACATGATGTTAGATGTCTCCAACGTGATGTCTCAAGTCCTCTTTGGTTTTCATGCGATTTTGCTGCAACATAATTGACAGATGTACAGTCGTTTGCAACTCAAGATGATGCCATTTCCTTGGTGACAATAACGAAGGCGTGTTTGTATGAGCTCGAAGTTCTGGCAAAGTTTTACAATATACTACGTATACAATCAAATGTAAGAGTACTGAAAATTATTCAATATTTATTTTCAAGTACAGTACATACAGTAAAAAACCAATAAACTACTTTCTTTGGGGAGCGTTATTACTGTGATATAAGCATTTTGCAAGAAGGCAACAGCCAATCAGGAAATGGCGCCATCTTGAGTTGCAGGTGGTACTTTTGTGAACCGTGGTAGTTTCGTAAAGCCCGGTACTTCTAAAGATCCATCTTCGTGGAGTTCCGCATCCATAACGACCGTTTAGCTCATGAAAGAGTGTAAACCCTGAATCTGAGGAGTAACCGGAAGAATGTATTGCCAGTCGGGCAACGGTTGTCCGTGATGTGATTTGGCCAATTTGCCTCTTTCGGAACATATGTTACACATGTATGTACATATTATGTATGCATAATTACTGAACCCGTCATTGTGACATATCAATGTTAAAAAATTACGTAAGTACCGCTTTTCTCCCAAACTCGGAAATTTTTTAATTGTGTGTGATAGTGTTAGATAAGTTAGTTATAACTCAATCTACATGCAGCTCTTGCCTCAGGCTGGGATTATAAAAGCCAGCAAATTACACTCCAATTATCCAATTATAGCATTTCATTTCCCCCTAGGCTGAAATTACAACCACCTGCCAGTGAGGCTACATTCACAAAATGGGGTGATAATTGCGACATAATTGGGTGATAATAGGATAATTGGAGTATAATTGCTGGACCTAGCTGCCTGAGGCAAGAGCTTTAGATAGAGTGGATGGGTTATAGTTTAGGTTCTTTAAGGCATCACCGGCTCGTGTCGTAAAATATGTTTATCGCAAACTTACTAGTATGTATGCAAACTCACAGGATTGGCATACTTACTGTAACAAAAAACAATTTAGTAACAAACGTATATACAAACCTGATGTTCAATCCGCTCTTCAAACAATTAAAAGAATACAATTAAAATGTGCACTGGTTTAAATTTTCATTTGTTTCACATGCTGAAGTTGATTGTGTACCTATATGTTGAACGATCAAGCTGCGTGCAATCTAATTTTCTCCACCTGTAATACAATGTATGTAAATATAATGGGAAAAATTATTAGGCCTGTCATATTTGATATATTACTTTTACCAGACAATACTATAAAACTATATTATTTCATCACAGTGAAACCTGTCTATGGTGCAAATTTGACTATGGTGGAAATCTCGGCATTTTTTGAGACAATGATGCTGGAAAACCTGTCTAAGGTTTAAACTGGCCCCTTGAGGTTCCACCATGAACAGGTTTTACTGTAGTATGGCGGCCGAGGAGGCTCAACGAATTTTTCAACGGCGAATCATATACGTGCGGACGAGAAGGCTCAATCCCCCGCCACCCCCAGGTCCCGTGTGACGTCATCAAATACCGGTATTCCGTGAGGGCAGAATGTATCGATATATCGATATATCGCGATTTCACGTAACTTTTAAGCAAGTTTTTGGGGTGTTAAAATGCTCCGATTTGAACGCGCTTTGCGCCGTTCGATTTCGCGTAACTTTTCAAATTTAGTTGGCGTGTTCCGAAGCGTTTAAAAAATTCGAACGCTTTTCTTCTAAGACATTTCTTTTATTCTCCTGGGAACATTCCCAAATTACGTCATCACATTTTTGAAGATTTTTGACACCCTCCCCCCCTTTCATCATCAGGTGTCAT
>JAQIWR010000575.1:0-19136 GCA_034695945.1 Glomeris hexasticha
TCTATTGGTGGTGGGCGGAAAGTGGTAGTGGTCCATTTTACCCAGGGGGTCCATTTTAGGCACTTCTCCCCTATATAGGTAGGCCTATGATATAAGAAACGGGTAGAAATTGTATGCCTGTCCTTGGTGTGGAACGTTATTAAATATGATAAACAACATATTATTTTGACCCTGAAAATATAGGACAACAAATAAATCAGAAATATAATTTGCCAATTTAATTGTCTATGGTAATTAGTTGGCATACAACGACGAAAACATTTTCTAGAAACTCAATCGCTTGAAAGTTACAAATGTACTTTAGGTAATACAATATATGTAATTATTATGGAAAATATGTGATGGATGAGTCACATGATTTGGCACCAGTTGACACGTTGTGGGAGCAGTGGAAGGAAGTTATAACAAGGTATTAATTACAGGTAATTACAAATTGTGAAATTATTTATTGGGCTCTTATACCAGCTTGTTTTCTCTTCAGTTTCAGTCAATTGCCAGCACTCAGTTCGTTAAGAGTAATTACTGGAATAATATATTGATTGATTAGGACGATGGAAGTTGCAGGTAAAGTTGCATTGGTAACCGGTGCTGCTAAAGGTAAAGGCAAATTTATCGCGGAGGGTTTGCTCAAAAGTAACGCTAAGGTATGGTGCAAATTGTCTACACTTTTAAATTTGGAATTGAGTATAGCAGAAAAGTCCATTACACTGATATAGGTTTGTTTAACCGATGCTGAAGATTTAGCAGATTTGGAGAAAAGCTTATCGGCAAAGTATGGAACACCAAACGTGTTGTCCGTAAAATGTGACGTCACAGATGCAAAGCAGTTGGATGGTGGGTCTAAATGTTGGTTTTTGCTCGTAGTTTTTTGTATTTATTTAGTATTTCTGATAATATAGATGCATTTACTGCTGCGAAAAGACATTTTGGTCGTGTCGATATCCTCATCAATGCAACTACGTTTTTCGACGAACATAATATTGAAAAGACAATCGATGTTAATTTGGTATGCAATTAAGCTATTCAAATCCAGTCTCGCATATAGAATTAGCATATTTAATTAGGAATTGACTTGCATGAGACCTCAATTACACATGTACGACACCAACTTCTGCTGTTATCCAATATGTCAGCCAAATATCACCAATGACGTCACACACACAAAATGTATTTATTTAAAATGTTGTTATTTTGTTTCAAAGAAAGGAACCATTAGGGCAACATATGCTGCTGTGAAACATCTTGGAGATAAAGGCGAGAAATGTCGAGGATTAGTTGTGAATACTATATCTTCTGTTGGTATGTGAACTGAACAATGAATAATGGCGGCCTTCCGTAGCGCCATCTATCGTCTCATTGGTGTACTATTGGTTTTTGTAGGCAAAACAGGTTCTCCTTTTTCTCCTGCTTTCTCAGCTGCTCAGTATGGAGTTTTGGGGCTAACTAGAGCATTAGGGGTGAAACATAAGACTACTAAAAAATGTATAAACTGGCCAGTTGATTAATAATAGTTTTTATTTTATTTTTTATTTATTCAATAATGAAGCATGAAATTAATTTCGAAGAAGATGGAGTAAAAGTGATTGCTATTTCCTCGGGTAATGTGGGCAATGAGCTGGAAATGCAAGACGTTTTGAAACTTTGCAAACTTCCTCATCGACTTATTGAAACCTTGAAAGGTGGAGGTTCTGAGACTCTGAGGTAAATTTGGTAATTAAAAAAGTGAGGATATGTATATATAGAGTTGTTAATTGATTGCTTTCAGTGCCGAGGTTTACTCCTCCGTTGTACTCGATACAATTGCAAAGGCTGCAAATGGCGATTGTGTGGTCATCACTAATGAAGGAAAAGCAATCACTGTTACCTTCAAGGATTACAATGTTTGAAAATGTATTGTACACATGTGCATTTAGCTATATGCATGATACATAACAACAGCACATTTATACAACTACACAATCATTTAGAAATTATTGATGATTAATGAGAAAATATTGTTTAATTAAAGGAGAACTGACACGGTTTTGGAACATACCCTGAAAATTGGCCTACAGAAAGTAAAACATTGCATAAATTAAGTGTCGGAACGGAATCTCTGTGAAAAATAGTAAAAAAAAGTTATTAGCGATAACAGTTTGGCGAAATAGCCACGCCCAGCCACACCTCCCATTGAGATTTGCAAGGAATGGGCGTTTACACTCCGTTTTACACTCCGCGGATTGATTTTTGAAGATTAATATAACTAAAACTACTGTGGTGATCGTGCTCAGATTTTCAAGTTTGGATCAAAACATTTTGAATGTTGCATGCAAAAATTCTCACTAGAATCAGTGACATTAAAAAAAAACCGTGTCAGTTCTCCTTTAAATAAAAAGTATTGCAAATATACGATTGGTTTAATTAACTATATTGGAAACTTTTCAAATGGTGTATAAGGTTTATAATAACTGATTCAAAGTACATTTGACAGTTTATTGAGTGGCATCCATATAGGTACATTAAAAAATTACTGAATTATTACTATATTTGAGTGTGTTTTCCTTTGTTTTTCTGGCTTTTAGTTTCCGGTTCCATAGTTGGCTCCACCAGCATTTTGCGCCGCTTCCCGGAAATGTTTCTCGTTCACTTCCTCTTGCTTTTCAATTTGCAGTTCAACAGCAAAACTCTACACAAAATAATACTATTATCTTAGGGAAACTATTTTATATATGCATATTAGAAATGTTCCAACCGTAATGACTTCTTTGATGAGAGACTTGTCGAGGCTCATCCGTGCTCTTTGCAAAGTGCTCACAAGTGATCCAATGAAAGTTACAAACACAAATTTCTTCCTTTTGCTCATTTCGTCCCCAGTTTGGACCCGAACGAATATAAAAGCCCTTTCGTCATCGTTTAGGTGGCCCTTCAATTCATCGAAATCTACTCCAGAAGCAAAATGCGAAATGATGTTACCCTCGAATTTGAACACAGCCCTGGAATTAAAAAAAAAAGCAAAATCTATAAAGCATTGTTTTTTTTTTTTAAATTTAGAATTGTATTAAATCCTTGATTAAATTAATTGGGGATGCGCTCACCAATCAGTTTCCGTTATATCCGATCTGACGTCATTGTAGGCGTCTCTAACACTCTGTTTATCGATTAGAGCACTCATTCTCAGTCGATCGAGTCAATAACCTTGCGATCGAGTAGGAAAGTTAGAAAGAAGAAAGGAAAGTTGAAGAACGGAAATGAAAATGCGATTAAAAGGGATGGGCTTAGAGTACATGTCACGTGATTCCCGCCTAGCTGCTAGCCTCTAATGAAATTGTTTCTAAGACAAAGATGCTATATAGTTACCAATTATTCACTATGTACTGGTACTATCAAGAGTGGATCCACTCTTGGTACTATTAAATTACTGCTGTCAACATGTTTATCTGGGATTTTTTAGATTGTCCTTTTTTCCCCATATATAATGTATATATACATAAAAATAATTTTTGTACCCTTATAAGGGTACAAATAAATTACTATTACAAACTCTAGATTTTATTAAAGGGTCAAAGGATGCTCCCCCTTTAAGTAGTTTTTGCCACAATGCTACTGGGTAGCCGTGACGTCATTAATGAATTGTCCCGGTTACGATAATATCGATACAGAACTCCCCGATATTTATCGATCGATCGTTGCTTGAAGGCCGAGTTCGCCGAGGTGCCATATTCGACGAGTGATTCGCGGAAAAAATAGGCTAAAGACAGTGGTTTCGGTGATTTTTATTACGAGATTGAGACCAATGAGTTGAGACGGTGCGGTGTTGCTGTTGATCGTACAAGAATCGTGAGAAAATGGAGGACGTAGGAGGGAGCGCCGCGGTGGTGAAAAAGGGCGAACCAGGTCATAAACGTCGCGTTTTGTCGCCCGTTGAACGTGCTCAGTTGCTCAACGTTTTCGACTACTTTAATAATTTATTCCCTCATGCGACGATCGACGACGTGGTGAAGCACACGGCTGTCGCGTGCAGCGTCGGAAAGAGAACCGTTTATCAAATCCGGCGCGAAAAAAAATGGCCGGACAAGAGACCGGCGTCTCAAAAAACGTGTTCGCCCAATAAGAAACGTTCGCAAACGGCATCTAGTGCAACACCTCGTCTGAAAAAGATCAGGCCAAAGATCAAAATATGCGAAGATCTGATGGAAGATGCCATCGCGACGATCGTAAGTTATGCAGTAATGTATTTATTTGTTTGCGTTTTTTCATAATCAATGGGAGCCGCCATTTTTGTTATTTACTACCGTCAAACGCGGTTATGTGGCGCCACTGAGCGGAGTAAAGCAGAACCTTATAGATTCAGTTCAGTTAGTGGATAAATTTTCACGTAAGGCCAAAATCATGCCATCGACATTGTGAAACTAATTTGACCGCGCTGTATAAATGTTGAAGTGAAATTATGGTCAAAATGAAGCCATTGTGGATATTTAAACTCCGAAATTTCAATTAGTTGAGGCGTTACTCGTTAGGTGGCGGGATTTCGCCGCAGTGATTGGCGCCACCTGGCGGATGGTTGTATTCCCATTCATATTTGATCTTCGCCTGGTTTGAGGTGATCGTGATTGAATTTAAAAGGTTATTTCAGGAAATCGTAACGATGCCTGCCGAGGTTATGACATCGCCATTGACGAACGAACACTCTTGGAAAAGATTGGAAGAACTGCACCAGCAACACGGAAAAGCCATTAATTTGCTCTCGCTTTTCAACCAGGATGCGGACCGATTTAAGAAATTCAGGTTTGACCTTGTTTGACCTTCACGCAATTTGCTACTTTGGAATTGCTTAAAATTGGGAAAAAATTTCAAAATGCAACACTTTACACCTATTCTGAGTTGAAGGCATTTATTTTATTTATCCGAGGTCAATCATTGATAAGAGATTATAAATGAGCAAATAATAAAATCAAGAGTGGTAAAATTTGAATGAAAATGGATTTAATACAGCAATGTTTATGTTGCATAAAGTTCATTTTTAAATTTATTATGCAATTGTGTGTGTACAATTTTAACATGGTTTTTCCCCTTGTTTCAGCACCATCTTGTCGCTACCTGGTGACCAGGAAATCCTGTTTGATTTTTCCAAGAACTTGGTTACGGAGGAGATTTTTAGCGCACTACTGGATCTGGTATAATTACTATTTTGTGCATGAATAAGTTTCTTTTTATAATGATTGGTTTTTATCCCAATAAGGCAAGAGCACGAGGTGTCGCGGAAGCGCGAGACGCTATGTTCTCCGGTGAGAAAATCAACTTCACGGAAGACCGGGCTGTCTTGCACACTGCACTCAGAAATCGATCTCACAGATCAATTTTCGTGGATGGAGTAGATGTATAAATATATTTTTTTCCTTTATTTAAACATATAAAAATATTTTGGGACATTTGAAGTAACGCGATACATTAATTCAGGTGATGCCAGACGTGAATGCAGTGTTGCAACACATGAGGGAATTCACGAATGAAGTTATATCGGGAAATTGGAAGGGATTCACCGGCAAGAGCATCACGGATGTGGTGAACATCGGCATCGGAGGATCGGATCTCGTACGTTGACGTATGAAACATTACGGGATTATAATGATCACGGTTTGTTGACGCGAATGTTGGTGTTCACAGGGTCCCTTGATGGTCACTGAAGCCCTGAAGCCTTTTGCCATCGGTCCCAGCGTACATTTTGTGTCGAATATCGATGGGACTCACTTGGCGGAAACACTGAAAACTCTCGATCCTGAAACTACTCTGTTCATTGTTGCATCTAAAGTGTGTATTGCGTAATTTGGTTTTTGAAACTGGAGACATTGTGAGAAATTATGGGTTGTTGTCCCGTTAAAGACATTCACCACGCAAGAGACCATCACCAATGCTACGTCCGCTAAGGAATGGCTTCTCGCAACTGCTAATGATGTAATTATTTTCGATTTTAAATGGTCAATGGAATGAATTTATAATAATCAGAAACAATTGTTCATTGATTATTATAATTGTTTACTCCATAAGATCACTTGATGTAATGTTATAATAATATGAATGAAATTAATTTTACTATACGCAGCAATCTGCAGTTGCAAAACATTTTGTCGCTCTCTCAACCAATCTCGATGACGTAAGGAAGTTCGGCATCAATGTGGAAAATGCCTTTGAATTCTGGGATGTGAGTTGAAATTCCACTTTGACATGTTATAAAGTATGATGGAGGGTCTATAGTGTTTGTTGTGTCTTGAACAGTGGGTTGGAGGACGTTACTCGCTGTGGTCTGCTATTGGTCTTTCCATCGCCATTAATATAGGTTTGTTACTTGACCAGTAAGAGACATGTAAATAATTCTGTTGGCTAAATGAGTGCAATTTGTGAATATTTAGGAATGGACCATTTTGAAGAATTACTTGCTGGGGCACATTTCATGGATGAACATTTCTTGACCGCACCTTTGGAGTCGAATGCGAGTTTTATATATATTTTTAAAGTGGAATATAGTTGTAGAATTAGAAAAGAAAGTGGTATTTATGGTCTCCGGTTAATTAGGTTCCCATAATAATGGCTGTGTTAGGCATCTGGTATCGCAATTTCTTCGGTTCGGAAAGTTACGCGCTTCTTCCGTACGATCAGGTAAACGGTGGTGTGAAACATTAATGTGTGTAAAGTGGAGATAAAGTTTTTGCATTTACGCAGTATCTTCATCGATTTGCTGCTTACTTCCAACAAGGTGACATGGAGTCAAATGGAAAGTACGTGTCCAAATCGGGCCAGCGTATCAACTATGCCACTGGACCGATCGTGTGGGGCGAACCAGGAACTAATGGACAACATGCGTTTTACCAACTCCTCCATCAAGGTTCGCTTCCTCTAAAGTTACCATGTACCTAGCTATATAGCTGATTTCATTCACTATTTTTACAGGGACACAGCTGGTACCGTGCGACTTCATCGCGCCTGCGCAATCGCACAACCCCATCAGAAATGGTTTACATCACGAGGTTAGGATCTTAGCCTACGCATGTGGAATATAGTAAATTGGAAAAGGTACATTGACTCATTTCACGGGGTAAACTAGATTCTGCTGGCAAACTTTCTGGCGCAAACCGAAGCGCTGATGAAAGGGAAAACTGCGGAAGAAGCGAGAGCGGAGTTGGAGAATGCCGGCAAATCTGGTGATGAGTTGGAAGCAATTTTACCTCATAAAGTACGTGGTACCTTCCAATGATTTAAATGGATTTAAAATATTTAACGTCAGTGAAATCTCATTGCAAAAAGGTGTTCGAAGGCAACCGGCCTACAAACTCAATCGTCTTCAGCAAAATTACACCATTTACGCTTGGAGTTTTGATAGCTACATACGAGCACAAGATCTTCTCACAAGGCATAATCTGGGACATCAATTCGTACGATCAGTGGGGGTGAGTTACGTGTAAATTACGCATTACTTCAGGCAATTGTTGAAATACTAATGAAATTGGTTTGGATTTTCAGAGTTGAGCTGGGAAAACAACTCGCAAAGGTGATTCAACCAGAACTGAGAGGCAATAATCTTGTGACAACGCACGATTCCTCTACAAACGGTCTGATAAACTTCATAAAGAAGCATAACTTGTGAACAAGTTATCGTTGTGTTTGCTAGCAAATGCAGTAATGCAACATTTGAAATTACGAACCCCATGAAACATCAGTATATTGTGAATATATGAGATCCTGAATTCTTCCAGTTTTTGTTTGTGGAATATGAAAATTGTGGACAAATTATATATAACATGACATTTATTTCAAACCCGAATAAGCTAATTGACAGGATTGGTGTGCGCGACCGTCCAGAGCATCAACCAAGATGGGAATAGTACCGTGGATACCACCGCGAACAGCCAATTGCCGAAAATGTAGCTATCAAATATGCTATGTACAATGGCCCTCTGATAAGCGTATAGTGATCTTTGGAAGATTTGCGGCACGTCTTCGTCAGCGGAGAACGATGCTGCCGTAAATGCCAACACGGCCAAGAACCCCAGGACAGCCGGACTTATAAGTAGTAAGCAGGCTGATCGGAAAACCGATGCTAACCAAGACCGAGATGGTTTGATCCAAACTGCCACAGGACTGTAGAAGAGGGTGATGAGAGTTGCCAAAGAGATGTTGATGAGGCTCAATGGAGCAAGTACGATTCCCAACTCTAACAACGTGATGCATTTCATGATCTTCCAGCTAGCGAATGATGAACTAGAGGAGTCCCGCCTGGATGAACAAATAAACACCGTGTAAAGAAAATACGCATGTAATGTTTGGATATGTTGTCGGTATGCAATTTACCTGTTGACTATGAAAGGAAGGGCTAAAGCAGCTACGAAGATTGCACTGAGTCCGATAGTCAACGATTGCTCAGTTGTCATTTCCAAATGCCATCCAAATTTGCAAAGATACTCGGGGGACATCCATATTACAACGCCCAGCAAATGGGACAAAAGGAAGAGTGGCAACGCTGACATAAACGAAGACGTTTGCTTCTGCGATAGATATTGGAATCGAGGTGAATAATTAGAACTCGTAAGCAACATTTTACTATAAGGTGAACCTTTCGTTTGCCATTCTTTTTCTCCGTTTCTTCCTCTTTGTTTGTTTCAACCCGAAGGCCAAGTGCCTATTGTGACATGAGTGAGTGTTTTACAGGGAGAGTTTGTAACTCGCAAGTGTTTACATATTAATGGGTACTTTACCTTCAGCGCAAGAGGAGCAATGAGCAATCCAAAAGCCGGCATGTACATCCCGATTGACACGTATCGGTCAGTTGCCGGCAGAAGGTACAAGAAGAAAGATTGATGAAAACGTTCCTGAAGATTGTTCAGACTTCGTACGATACCTTCCAGCACCCTGTTCAGATAGAATACATTGAAGGTATTTATTTGTTGGACTTGGTTACTTATACCGTTACCTCCCAACTTGCAGAAGAGTCGATTTACGTCCACGGCGGTCACCGACGTCCGGATACCCTTGAAGCGTAACCGCTTCTATGTTGTATCGCAGAAATAAGCCGTGGTTTCCACTCGGGATCCCTGTGGTTTGAGAGGCCATCATCGATACCATTGTCTTGAGGCTGTGTATCCATCCTTCGGGTGTTTCTGGGTTGTAGTGGTCATCCTGGAAGAACGGGTAAAGTTCTGTGAAATTGACTTTTCCCATTGGTGCATGGAAAAACTAGCTAAGGAAACCTTGTTGTGGAATGTGGCTCGAACGTGCTCGCGGTTACATAAACGGATGACCAAGTTGAATAGGTCCAAATTGGGCAGTTGGCCGTTGAGGCCTTCCACTTTCACGTCTAAATTAGCCATGCGGTCAGACTGGATTTCCAGGTTTATGGCTGCCTGAATTGATCCTGCACGGCCAGTCAGAGTGCCACCGTCCAAAGCTGTCGAAATTACGGGAAATATTAACTTTGTACGTGTAATTCTTCGCTCAAATAGCTTTACCCTGATCTGGTTCGGAGCTCCGGTGGTACGCTTCGAGCCAAGCTTGTACACCGAGGAACTCGTGCTCGGTAATAAGGAACACAATGTCTTTGGCCAAGTACACTTGCTCTAAAATACAATCGAGTTCGTTTTAGCAATATTTATAATGAGTAATTTCAATACTTGGGTTATTACGTCGCAAGAATTTGGCCAATCCTAGCATGAGTGCAATGCCAGGCAGTGTTGTATGGTGAGGGCTTGACGCGGTGCGGAAAGGTGCGGTGATGACCACAGACTCGGTGTTCGCGGTACGTGGAGCGCGTAGTATTGCATACACATTGTTTCCAGTGTAGATCTGCAAAAAGAACAGTCACTCGTGTGTTTAATGTGACAGTGGAAAGATAATATGATAAACAACTTGCAATATTTTTGCCAAGAGGATGCCGCAGAGTGAAGTTGTGCGTGAAAGTTTCCAATCCCATTTGCGTGAACTGCTCCGTTAACCAATGTATGGGGATGTCACTGGAAACATAATGCATTATATTATAGTTATATGTCTTTGAATTCAGAAGCTGCATTTCAAATTTAATTCAATACTGCATATTTTGATAACAAATTTTAGTTGAACGCAGCAATCACCTTCGGTGCAATTCTACTTCGTTTTCCAAAGACTCCAAATACTTTCTACAAGCTGAATCAGACTTGAAATGTCCTTCAACCAAACCTGGCAGTAAAGCATTTTCTGATATATAAGTGCCTATAAAATTCGGAAAACAGAATTGGTTATAATAACAATTAATTAATTATGGGAAAATAAATATTAACAATTTAAAAATGTTCACCTGCATTATATGACTTATGAGCCAGAAGGCAAAACCACACAAATCCACAAACATAGGCCACAAATGATGCTTTATTGTGGTATTTTAGTACAAAAAGTGATATTTTCTCCGGTTGAGAAGGGTCTGAAAGCAACCCCATGATTATTTTAAATCAATGGGGGTTAGTTTCTTTTAACCTGCAATAAGATTTTAGGTTAGTAAAATGTAAGCCGTTATATTCTATCGAAACCCGTATGAATGAAAGAGATATCGTACTTGAAATGCGTTGAAATTGGGCGGTCGACTTCCCCTCCTAGTTGGTACAAAACAAGGTACAAAAAGCTGGATGGTTGTTGGCCGATGGCTAGAGCGCCGTAGTTACCATGGCAGCCATCTTACAAGAAAATACGGTTCTTTTCACGATCCACTTTGCCAATATTTCTGAAATTACAAGAAACAAACTATGTATTTTTATCCTTTATGTGATTTTACTGCATTCAAAAACGCAACTTTAATTTTGACATGACGATAAACGTTCACAAAATCTGTGAATGCGGATCGTAGGAGGCGCTGTTACTTGCAAGATGGCGGCGATTATGTTCTATGTTCAGTAGCGGTTGCGATCGATAGCGGTAGGAGCGGTAGCGCAAGTGGTTGCGGTTGTTGAGGGCGGGAAAGGAACGCAAGGTATGCGACCTCGAAACCATAATAACCGCCCCTTCGTTTTTTCCACGTTTTCGCTACATCCATGGCTCCAAACTGAAGAATTGCGTTAAATATACGGCGATTTATTGGATACAAATGTCGGTGAAGTGGATATAGCGGTAATTGAAGGTGGAGAAGAGCGAAAAGAAGTGGTTTCGGACGCGGTTTGGAGTTTAGCAGGTGTCATCACGTGACGTCATAGTGATGTCACAAGAAGAATCGAAACGCAAGGTGGCGGCCGAAGTGAGCGGCGCTCGACACACTGCTCCCGATGCTTTCGTCAAGTTGTGAACACTTTTAGGCCGTTTACAATGTCGAAGAACTCTAAACACGGTCATCGGCAAGATGGTGTTTACGTGGAAATCAAGAGCAAAGTGAGTACGATGCGGGGTTTTTGGCGGGGTATTTTTGTTGAACCCATCACCCATCTCGCGGCCAACGACGTCAATCCCCTCAAATTCTGATGCACCATGGCTTCGCAGTCAAGTTGTTGCATGGCTTCGTTGTTTTTGCTCGCAAATTTATCACAAAAGTGTATGTGTATTTCTCCGCCACTTTTAAATGTGTTTTTCGGTGGAAGTTTGACGTCTAAATACATAAAAATTGTGAACGTATAAATTAGTTTATAGTGGAAAGTTTACGGAAAATGTCACAAATATATATGTCAAAATGAAAAACTAGTTTATTTTTAAAAGGCCGACTAACACGTAACTTTAATACGCGAGATTGAAAACTCGTGGAATAGATGTAAATGAATATTTTATTGTATAAAAATTTTTTATTATATCGTATAAAATTAAATTTTAATTTGTTAAAATATTTTGCTTATTAAATTGCATTCGCATAGAAGTACGTTATTATACAAATTATAATGGCTTAATTGCGTGTATGTAATTGAGCACTGTGTAATTTACCATATTATTATGTTGCATAAACTTATAATTGACCACCTGTTTTTTTTTAACGTTCCAGTATTTTCCAGAAGTAGGACACATTGAGAAAGTTATTTTAATAGAAATGTGGATTGAACCCGTAAGTAAATTGCTTTCTTTCTTTATTTTCTGCACCAACAGTTTGATGCCGAATTTCGTCGATTTCACGTGGACCGTCATAAAGTGCCGAAATTCGAGGACTTCTCCAAACACCTGGAAGGAATGCACCGTCTTCAACAGATCCCATTCACTATATGCTACACTGACCCTGTACACGGCGACCTGTTGCCCATCAACAACGATGACAATTTCGCAAAGGCCCTCACATCAGCCAAACCTCTTCTACGTGTCCTCGTTCAAAGAAAAGGTTGGTATATATTGAGCCTGGGCCAACTGTAAGTTCTCGCGTGAGGACACCACGCAACGGCTCGTTAAACTTAATTACTGTGCAAAATATGGTTACAAAACACTTAATAAGTGAGTCCACGGCGTACGACAACCGTGGATCACGCGAGGCTCAAATCTTATTCGTACCACGTGCTTTATATTTATAATATCTCATCAGTATACAAATTTTCTCTCGCAGGTTGCCACAGCCAATGAAGGAAGCTGACCTTGTTAATATCATGGTTGTTTTTTTACGATTCCAGGATGAGTAATATCTGTGATGTCGCGCATTCCTCAACGAAGTAACGTATCTATATCTGCGTATTTGAATAGGCGTATCGAGCTGGAAATGTTTCAGCTGATGTTATCGTGTAGATCACACACCGGCACGTAGCAAGGATTGATGTAATAGGTTCAAGGACTGTTATTTTATGCAGTATCTCATGCAAAACACATGTAGACATCCTGTTTTTTGCGTTTTGAATAATACAACAAAATGATGCTTAATTCACCATATTTGCATTATGAGTACTGACAGAAGATATTCTTCAAATATATTTAACAAGATGATATAAACAATGAACATGATCAAAATACACAACAGGGTTTGAATCCAGTGGCTTTTTTATTGCAAATAGCAACTTTTACATTTCATTTGTGTTTGTGACGTCAGGTGTAAAACAAGATGTTTAGGGTAAAGATAAAGAAAGCGAAGAAATGTGTTTTATTAGAGGTTTTAATAGTACAAAAACAGCAGCATTCGGTGGATTTTTAGACGGTGAATCATCTTCTTGTGTACTGTGCGTGAATTGGTCTACTTCATTTGCAGTACGCGTATTTTTTTGGTTGTTTTTTTTTTTCTTTCTCGTCACCAGATTGGATTGTACCAAGATTCGAAGAAGAATGGAAGGAAGTTCGGTCGATTTCTTCACCAGTATCTATTGCAAAACCATGTCTTTTCTTGGACACGTAATTAATCGTTTTGTTTAGGTGCACGCAGCGGTTGAATGAAGTAAGCTTCGTAGTTGATATGCGAGTCACGTGACTCGGTGCAATTTTAAAGGGAAGGAAACGGATGAGGTTTTTGCGGACCACATCCTGTTGCTCGCTTCCACAGGTGAAAGGAAATGTAATCTCTGACCTGGCCATGGTTGCCATTATCAGTATCAATAGGTAAACTCCAAAATACAAATGGTAAAAGGTGTTAGGAATGAGGAAATATACAGTGATGTACTACTGGTGGTACGCTGAACTCTAATTTGTTTTATTACGAAATTGGTGCTTTTAACTTATAGATACGAAGAAGTTCTGGGATCATGTGTTTAAAATATTACTTCGTTTTGCATTCAAGGAGAAAGTTGGGAAGAGATCAATGGATATGGCATGGCCCAGCGTAAAAAGAACTTCATCAGTCATTACCTGGGTGTTGTCGGAGGTGTCGGAGGAGGAGGAGGAGGTCCAAGTGCTGGCAGCAAATCCAAACCCCACATCTCGATTGGCATGCCAGAGGACTTCCGCCAAGTTTCGGCCATCATCGACGTGGACATCGTACCCGAAACGTGTCGCAGGGTCAGATTGCTAAAACACGGTTCGGAGAAACCGTTGGGCTTCTACATCAGGGACGGTACGAGTGTACGGGTGACACCCCATGGCCTCGAGAAGGTACCTGGCATATTCATATCCAGGCTGGTTCCCGGAGGCCTTGCCGAAAGCACCGGATTGCTGGCGGTCAACGATGAGGTGCTAGAGGTGAACGGCATCGAAGTTGCCGGCAAGTCTCTGGATCAGGTGTGCAACGTGTTTTCAAGATGGCTTTAACTAACTAAAATCCAAGTTACTAAAGAGGGACATTGGTTTTTTTTTTCAGGTGACGGACATGATGGTTGCCAACAGCTCCAATCTCATAATAACGGTAAAGCCCGCCAACCAGCGCGGAATGATGACTTCCTCCAGTTCCCCTGCAAGAAACTCTTTCGGACGGGCTTCGCAGTTCTCGGAAGGATCCCACCAATCGCAACAGTCCCTTCCCAGCGACGATGACCGTTACGATCAAGACGAGATCCGAGATCTGACCGGGGTGCATTTTGACGATCCGGATCCCGAGGAACAGGCACCTATTTTACATCAAGAACACGAAGATGACGATTCCAACGAGGAAGATGACGACCATCATCTGATGAAAAACAACGACGAAGGCATCGTAACCCTTTAACGGTGACCATATTTCTTCCTCCGTGTCGTGTTTCCAGTCAAGGTCCCCTGATGAAATTCTATAGTACGATGAGGATGACGAATGGGGATCTTGTGGTGTTAGAAAGAGCAGAATGTCAAGTATGGATTCATATTTGAATGGCAGCAGTGGGATCTTATTCCGTCTTTTACCGATGCATAATCAAGTTTGCGACAGGAACTTTCGAAACGGTCATCCGTAATCGGCTAACGGACGTTTTACCTGCCATGCCCTAATAATAGTGTTGCATCAAATTTGATAAATTGAAAGTAATGTTACAGTGATGGCTGTGACATTAGGACATGGCCAAGTAAGACAAAGTTGATGAACTTTACGGTGTGGTACGTAGTGTATCGAATGGTATATCGAACACGCACGTAAACTTCCAATATTAATCAAAGACCAAGAAGATGCCATGAGGAATGTGGACTTTATTGTAGTCTTGTCCGCAAAGCAAGTGGTGAGTAAACTTGAAGTGCCTTGTGCGGAAAAGATTGCAGGGCAAGGTTATAGTCTGAGACTTTTAAAGCTGAAGAACGGCACGATGACCACCTTGTGTCAACCTTGATGAACAAGGATTTCCTGATGTGAAAAAGGGTTTGTAGGAATATTAATAGTACTGGCTATGCATTCCAAAAGGTACATCCGTCCATATTGCGTTGTCGGTGCATCGCGATGTGCTTTTACGTTTGAAGAAGAAAAAAAAAGAGAGTATTTTTGGGATTTATACACATGCGGTTTTACCAAACGGAACAAAGATGGCGTTTCAAACTTAGAATGGATGAAAAGCAATAACGCTGTGCCTTGATAATGTGCAGGCATCTTTTACGACAGCTAATTTTTAGCGAGTTCAGCGTGTTATCGAAGTCGGGAATGCGTGTACATTGCGTAAAACATTTGAATTGTGCAGCATGGGAATCGTTTGTTATATGTTACGTGTGCGCTATTAAACGATACCCTTATACAGTTCTGTTCGATCATTAAAATGCAGATTTATTTTATACGGAACAAATTTTGCAACTGAAGAGAATTTGATTTCGATCAATTTTAGATCGGTTTGAATTGCGCGCCAAGAACATAGTTAGGCAACATTCCGTTTAGCGGCGCTGTGATATGGCCTTGATAGCCTTGATATGACCAAGAGTGTATGACCAATGAGCTCATTGATATCCCCCCTTACTATTTATATACCTTGCATTGATATGACGAGTATGGTCAATGGTCAACCTCATCCACGCAGCTGATTGGTTCTTTGGCTTGAAAGTACACTATATCATCAAGATGGCGTCCCTAGCAAGCCGATCAGAATGGATCAAGATGGCGTCCAAATCTGATTTGACCTTCCGCTCTCTATCAAGCTGCGTAATCCTGCATATCAGAAATCAGCCAAGGAAAATCAGCGAGGACTCGAGGAGTTCTCGCGGAGCCCTGGCATTATTACGTACCGTTCTGTACTCAAAAATGATTAGTTCAAGATTTGTTCCGGCCTTTCGTTCACTGGTAAATGGATAATATGATTGATTACACACGTTGTTCGAGTTTTTTTATTTCCTAATGATAACATTTGTATTTGGCAGGGAATTCTAAGTCGTGGTTTGCATCGAAGCGGTGAAAATAGAAGTGCAGGCGAAAGTCTATTTGTGGTAAGGTTGCAACTATTAATTGTCGTTATAACTCTATGTGATTTGGAAATATTGCATTATAAACGTTTGATTACAGCATAGGGATACACCGGACAATAATCCAGATACTCCGTTTGAATTCAATGCCGAAAATAAGAAGGTTTAAACGATTAATTTAATTTGAGTTTGTAATTGGGGTTTCTTGTATCGCTTGTATATTCTAGTATTCAAGCATTTTTATTACATTTATAGAGAATTGAAGCCATAATTGGTATATATCCGAAAGGCCACGAAGCTGCTGCGGTGATTCCTCTGCTCGATTTAGCCCAGAGGCAGCATGGTTTGTAAATATTAAACCTGTGAATAAACTGGCGGATATTTCAGATTAAAAAAAAAATTATAGGATGGTTACCTATTTCGGCAATGCACAAAGTGGCAGAAGTGCTACAAATGCCCAAAATGCGAGTATACGAAGTGGCCACTTTCTACACAATGTTTAACAGGTTCCTGTATTTTTACCCATGTTTAATTCCCATTTTATACAGGGGAAATATGTAATCAATATTACGATTTGCAGGAAACCTGTTGGGAAATATCACGTACAAATCTGTACCACGACACCGTGTTGGCTAAGAGGCTCCGACGAGATCCTCGGCTGCATTAAGAAGAAACTAGGTACATTCTTTTGTTTTGCCATTACTGCTAGAATTCCTATTTGCATTTTAAATTCAAAGGTGTCGAGCAAGGAGAAACCACCAAAGATGGGATGTTCACCCTGGCGGAAGCGGAGTGTCTCGGCGCTTGCGTCAACGCTCCGATGGTACAGATCAACGACACGTACTATGTCAGTTAAGATCTTGTAAAATAACAGTTATCAAATAGATACTGTTTTCAGCCAGTTCAAAATTTATTGACGTGTTTTAGGAGGACTTGACAGTTAAAGACACGGAGGAAATCCTCGACGACTTGAAGCAAGGTAGAACCCCTAAAGCGGGACCGCGGTACGTTTTGGAGACAATTGTACCACCACACGTAAATTGAATTTGAATCAATACACGTTTATTCATTTGTAATATATTTCAGAAATGGACGTTTTGCTTCTGAGCCGGCCGGTGAGTTGACCAGTCTGACAGAACCTCCTTACGGACCTGGTTTCGGAGTAAGGCCGGACCTTTGATAGGGCCATGTATAGCTGATGGGGAACACGTTAGATGATGTACACACGTGTATGTAAATACTAGTGCTGTTAGTGCATCCTTTATGGGATTAAAAGCACTGGAGTGTAGTAAAGTAAGTACCGCACTGTCAACGTGCATGTAATCTGTACTTGGTGTCGGTGCCAACCGCATCACTCACAGATGAGAATCCATCTTTCCTGCAAAGAAGTTAACCAAATGCACTTTTGAGGTGTAAAGTTACCCCGATTTTTAGTTACCTTAAAAGTTCTGCCAGTTCGCGTTTCACTTTTGACGCGATAAACGGTCCTTCGTATACCATGGATGTGTAAAGCTCGATCAAAGACGCCCCCGCTTTGATCTTGTCGTACGCATCTTGCCCATTGAAAATGCCGCCAACACCGATCAAGGGCACTTGGCCCTTTGTCAGTTCGAACATTTCCCTTACGGCACTAGTTGAAAGGTCTTTCAACGGTCTGCCGCTAAGACCCCCAACTTCATTTCTATGCGCAGATTTCAACTGCGGCCGGCTTGTCGTAGTGTTTGAAACAACTATTCCTGCAATTTCCTGAAACAAAATATTATTTTGATAGTATTTTCTTTCATGGGACAGTTGAGGTTATATACAAACTAACTGGGGTTTTGAGAATGATTTCAGCGAGGTTCTTTTTATCCTGAAACTCCATATCAGGGTCGATCTTTAATAACAGAGGTGGTTTTGTATGTCCAGGTAGTGAGTTCCAGCATTGAACCAACTAAAGAAAGTACATTGTGAGCTCGCAATTGTAGTTTGTCTCGGGATGAGCGTGATCTTCGTGATCTTCAGGTACGCACTATCGCCGAGAGACCATGCTTACCCTGAAACAGACATAATGATCAAGTATATGGAAATTTTGCCTGTTGTATTAATGTCTGGAAGCTCTCCTTTTTCTGGAGTTCTCGTAAACCTGGTGTGTTCGGACTCGAAACATTGGCGACCAAAAATTGAGCCATGTCGGCAAATTTTCGAACACCGCGGGTGTAATCTTCCGCGATGTCCGGTGAGGTTTTATTTTTGCCCAGGCTTACACCGACAACGCCTTTGTGGTTGCCGGTGAGGTTTCGCAGTCTTTCGTGGACCACGTCATGACCATCGCTGTTGAAGCCGTACCGGTTGATTATGGCCTCGTCTTCCAAAAGTCTAAATACTCTAGGTTTTTCGTTTCCGATTTGGGGCTGTGGAGTGATGCTGCCCACTTCGAGAAATGAGAATTGTAGTTGGAATATTCCCTCAATAGCTTCACCATGTTTGTCGAAACCGGCTGCTAAGCCCACGGGATGCTCGAAAGAAATGCCGTAAACCTTGCATTTCTGTTTTAAACAAATAAAAAAAAGCAAATTATATAGACAACTGAGAGTCCCCAGAATTTGTTTCAAACAAATTAATACTGGGTGTCATTGTGCCAGTCATCAAATCGCATAATTACTGAAATACTGTACTGACTGGCTTAATGGCCGCCAAAATATGGTTATTGGAAACCATTTGTGATAACAATAAAACACAATGTAGCCACCCTTACAGAAAAATACAGCGGTTTGTGCAATTTTTATAATTGTACTTTTTACGTTTTTATGAATGAAAAGTGCCATTAAATTGCACAATTAAACTGCAGTATTTTTTCTGTAAGGGCATTTTTAAAAACTCGCTGAATGATGCATATTTCAATTTTGTACTTTTCGAATTCAATGAATAATTAAAGGGACAGTCCGCCAAAAAATAAGTGAAATATATGTTGTGCGCAACGAAAAACTATAGAACTTCTCAATTGG
>JAQIWR010000576.1:0-19134 GCA_034695945.1 Glomeris hexasticha
GATTTTTTGTGGCATTAGCTCAGTTAGGGTGAAAGTTTTCAGGGTAGGTTCCAAAACCTTGTCGGTTGTCCTTTAAACTGTGGTAAAAAGTTTAGTTGAAAGTTTCAGAGACAGATAAGATTGTTCTACAGCTAGTGCATTTTATTTGAAAAATATTGAGTTAAATTTGTTAATTTGATTATTGATATAATGCAAATATTGTACATAGAGATTTGTAATGTAAAGCAGGGTTACCACTTTCTGGAAAGTCAGGGAAAGTCAGGGAAATCAAAAAGTGTCAGGGAAATTGTGCAAAAGGTTGCTAATGTCAGGGAAATGACTTCTATGACTTTCTACATTTATTTAAATGTTTAAATGTAAAATGTCACGGAAGTTACTGAAAGGTTGTCAGGGAAATGAACTTCAGAAATTTGGGGGGAACCCTGTAAGGAATACATGCAGCAATTTTGCAAATGGAATACAAGGTAAATTGCATCCAATATATTTATATAGGTAGTTTGAAAGTTTATAAAGCTGTAATGTTGTTAGTTTAATACGACACACTCGGTTCAAATGACATTTGGTTCGTGGTAAATTGACAGGAGATATACGACAATGCAAAGTTTAGGAGAAAATCTCGACAGACACGTGGAGTTATGAAATAAGAGAATTTGAGACGTGGCTAAATCTGATTGGCTCGTTCAGATCGATCTCTCGAAATTGGATCTGAATTTATTCTAGGGAAGAAAAAAGCAAACTGTAAATAGCCGCTTGTGCTTCTTTTCTTATCTGTTCCCTTTCTGTTTGCTTTCCATCAGGGATTACACGTTTAACGAAAAGAAGTGTTGTCTTTCTTATGTTCTGGCGTCTTGAGATGGAAAGAAAATTGATCAAGAAATGACAGGAATTGAGCAAGATGGCGACATAGCGAAGGAGTAGAGGAGTAATTCAGTTATTTGTACTACTTGCATCTTGATTTACTTACCATTCAGTGTTGGCATCCTTTCCAAGGCTGGATTCAAAGATGTCATTAGAAATAAACAGCCGTCCCAGGAGAAAAAGTTGTGCACAATGTTGCACAATTTCTTCAAGAACAGTGACACTTTCTGCTCAAGAAAATGTGCAGCGAACTTTTTAATGCGCGAAAAGGGGTAGGCTACAATTTTATGCAAAATTATGTAAATGTCCTTCTATAAGCTATGTCTGGGCATCACATTTATTTAATGCCCTAAACTGTTTTGAGCAAGTTATGAATTTGTAATCAAATATGATCATTTGGACCGGCATATAACACGCAATGCAAACATAATGTAAGTACATATAATAAATTAAGTTGGCTTCCCAAATATTTATTTTGTATAACACAACAAGTCCATATTCGTTGATTAAATTCATTAAAATCCGCTCTGTAGGGCTGGGTCCTTTTCAACTTTGATCTCGGCTCAATTTAGTATATTTGGTAATTTGGAAACGTTTATCAGCATGGCTATGAATGTGTATTGTCTAGTTTTGAATTGCTAAAAGCCTTAGTTTGATCAGCATTGTCATTCTTATCCTGATCATTGTCTGCTGGAGCACGTCTCAGTTTTTTCTCACCATTCTGGATGGGATTTAGATTGCATGCTTTTTTCAAAGAGGCTTTCTGTTCAGTAAACAGCTCTTGCTAATCCATGTTTGGGGCATAATGCTGACAGCTGGTTTTGTCCCTTGTTAGATCTCATAATTAATGCAGTGATCGATACAATTTTGCATGTTGAAATATAAGCACATTAAAGTTTAGATAATTTTTAACAATTGAACTTGTTTATAACTACATTTGAATCTGTTTACGAAGCTGCGAGGATACATTTCGATGAAATGTAAATGCTCATATATCAAAGATTTAACTCCTAATTATGGTAATTGGTTGTGCACGACAATAGAGCTCAAATATTTAGTGGGAAAAATCGACCTTAATGAGCATAACTTTTACAGATTATTCTTACATATAGGCAACGCTAATAATGAAATAAAATGAAACTTTGCATGCTTCAATATTGTTTTTTTATGCTGGATCCAATAATGCAAATGAAGATTTCGTGCAATGCAATTTTTATTTTTTGCTGTTAATTACGTAGGATTTGTTTTGAAAGTAGCTTATTGGATTATGAGCAGCACTGTACCCATTTGTTCTTTTGGCAAATTGTAATATGACCTAATTAAATTATTGTATCTTCAGCAAAGTTAGTAATTAAATATTGTACATTTAGTGTAGTTTAATTTTCATGTTTTTACATCACATGGAAAAATTCCTGGAGTATATATGTATATCCAGTCACATGTTCGCATTGAGCCGATAGAGGGCGCATGTAATAAGAAATTTTGGATTACTGCAGTGACCTTGTCTGGGAGTAATACAAAGTCCCTGAAGGATGGCAGTGAGTGACCAAAGCCATTACTGGTCCGGAAGCTCACTTTATGAGCTTGGTTTTGTGGTTGTTACTGCAATAAGCATCTTACTCGATAGTCCCATATGTATGTATACAGCAATTTGCTTTTCCCATTCTTCAACTTAATGTCACCTTTGACCTTTTACTCATGAACACAATGTGTGACGTCACCGCTAAGAACATCGATTACCCATATACCAGTTTGATGTAGCTGCTGTAAACAAGTTATTTTTCATTTTCTTTTATTTACCCATTTTCTTGCAACTTCCCACGTAAAGCGGTCTGTGAGCTTTTATACAAACAGCCAATTCTGCTCTGTAAATACAAATCGCAGATTTGTGTCAATTCCACATGATTAGACGTACTGTAAATGCCATTTTTTGAGGAATAAAATATGCAACTGAAATGATGTACAGTAATGCAGTGCACTATTTATTGTATAATGAAAGTTTTATAAATAGTTATATGAAATATAGTGTACATTGGTCATTGTAATAGGTAAGTTGAAATATGGACCCATTGTACATATTTCATAACAAAATACACAAATTTGTGTTAATATGTAAATCTTACATTAAATAATTTAAAATAAGCAAATAAAAATTAACACAGTGCCAATTTAAGTTAACTACCTGAAGAAAAGTCACAAGGAAAGCAAATTGTGCAACACAATGTCTGTGAAAATTAGTAAAAAAAAGTTATTAGATGTCAAAGTTTGGCCGTATTTTCATAGAGACCCTTATAATTGATGCTGCCCTATCCCGAAAGCCAGGGGAGCATCAATTATAAGAGTCTCGATAAACCTACGGTCAAACTTTGACATCTAATAACTTTTTTTTACTAATTTTCACAGACATTTTGTTGCACCACTTGCTTTCTTCATGGCATTTCTGCAAGTAGTTTAAGTTTCAGGGTACCTTACGAAACCGTGTCAGTTCACCTTTAAAGTTAACTAAAAAAAATCATTTAGCATGGCTGAACTATTTGCAACTTAATTTCCGGTGAAGACAGATTTAATTCCGGCCTCTCTGGGATCAATAGAAAAGAAATGGTGCCTGATCATTATTGCATGGGTTTCAAATACCATGCATACATTTATTAGGTTTTGTTATATAAAAAATCAAGCAGTTAAAATATAAATTTCATAATGATTTTTAAAAAATTTCCTAAAATGGAATAAATGTTTATTTGTTTTTAGAACTAAAGTAAAAGTCAGTCATGGAAGATGTTCATGACTGACTTTTTTTACTTTACACTGTACTTATTACAGATTTTATTTTGAGGTTTTCATTCAATAGCTATTGATTGAAATACGATGTGTTACAGATTTTACAAAGAACTCGACCGGAAATAGAACTTGAAAATAGAAGTTTGTTTGTTTATTTATTTCTAGCAAGCTTTGGCTTTTATGCTCTTATCATGTTTCTTTTGTGGAAAAGAATGCTGTATTAATGGGATGTGGGGGAAAAGTGTAAAAAGCGAACACAAACTGCAATTTGGAATGACTTTCGTTCTATTGTCTGATTAGAACAAACATGGCTGTAATTGGATCCACGTTGTCCGGGGAAATTAAGAAGGCTTTTGTTGTGTGATCCTCCTTCTCCAATCGATTCCGCCATCTTGTTTCATTTTTTTTTATTTCTCTCCAGTCTCACATAATGCTGTGAAATTCGTGTTTAACTTGGTTATTTATTCCAGGAATTTGTTTTGTAGCAAGTTGGAAACTGTCAGTCAGTCAGTACCTGCATAGGCTGTATGAAAAATACACAAATAGTTGTACACAAACAGGATTTAATAGCTGAATTTGGTATTTGATCATACATACACCTATTGTCTTCACATTTCTATATGCACGTGCAGCAAGAGAGGTTAATCGAATTTTCACCTATTTAATCAATTCCCAAACGAGTCTACTTGTATTTGCATTTGCTGGGTTAAAAAATAATAAGCCATCATAGTTCAATTAAAAGGGAACTTAGAAACTTTATTAGGCAAAGTCACTGAAAATTATTGTAGGCCTAAATGTATTCATGTGTTCATTTTCATGTAAATTATTTCTAATTGTTCAATAATTAACATTTAGCATGAATTGTATCATTTTTTGTCTGAAGTGTGTACATGAAACCTTCACTTTTAATTGTGATTATTACATTCTCATTTAGTTGTACTAGTCTTGTTATATTATTTTAGTTCTATGAGTGTGTTTACAACTTAGCTAACAAAATGGCAAATTCTGATCAATTTTTATTGACATCGATCTCATCATCATAGTATCGTATTTCATGGTTATGAATATATTCCTCCTCGTTTCTGCTGAATAAAAATGGTTTTATTGATTCAACTTAGCCGGTCAACGTTTTCTTATCGACCGTACTTGTTATTCAAAGTGATGTAGACATTTTTGGATGTTCGCTAAAAATATAAGAAGCCGAATTTTAGCCTGATGTGCACAAATCTTATAACATGTATAAAATACAAAAATGAGCAAACTGCTTTTGTCCAATCTCATCTGCTTATTCCATGTTTTATTCATCTCCACACTCGATGTTCTGCAATATGTAATCCTCTTCTTTGCTTTTAAATTTTTTGCTCTCGCTTATAGCACAACTGTTGCCAAATATCCTGTATGTTTTTAAAACCCTTTTTCAGCAGATTTGTTTTTCTTCGATGCAATATACAGAGGAGCTATAGTTGTTTGAGTTTTCTGGCGCCAATTTACAAATTTATTCCAAGGACTGTCTTTGACTATACTATGGCATGTGGCATGTGTTATTGTCATTTCTCATTCATACATTCCCCTCTGTAATAAAATTTGTGAATAGAAGCTAACTAACTTGTGAAGTTAAACATATAGTTTTTTTTATGATTATTGTTATTATTATTATTATGCAGCAATATTTAATTTATTTGAAAATTGCACATGGGATTCGTGTAAAATGTTATGAACACATACATTTTGTATCTGTAACTACAGTAATAATAATGAACAAACGCAAAATAGAAAAATAATGATTGGATATGAAAATCTGTATTGCTATGAAAGTTAATGTTGGCAATTTTAATATTGTTCGTACATGTATTATAATTTGTTCGAAGAGTGATTTTCAGTGGTTATTTTTCCGAGTAGAGTATGGCCAATTTTTCGAAGTTTTAGCAATATTTTTAATGCGAGTATTGCAGGCATATTTAATTTTTAAAATAATATTTTTTTCTCGGAATAAGCTACAAAGAATTAGTTTCTCAGTCAAGTTTGATCTTATAGCTGAAACAAGGATTTTAATGCATTGGGGCAAAATCGATGGCGTCTACTACGTGCTCACAACGGCAAATGGCAAAATGGCCTCCAGGGTCAATGTGCATCGAAGAGAATTTTTGTCTTTCATGTGCATATACTATGCTATACATGTACTTTGAATGAATATTGCCCTAAGGAGATTCATTGCCCTCTACGGTATCAAACATTTTGTTGTCACATTTGGCAAATGCATCTTCTCTAAGTTATTACTGGCACAACTTTGTAAAAAAAAGTTATGTACTAGATATGGTACTTTAGGAATTGCTTTTATGGATATTATGTGCAAGGGATCATCCGTAAATAATTTAATAGTTAATGTAGATTTAAATTTGTAGTAAATTGGGTTCCATGTGGCTGTCTGCAATATGATAAAAGATGCATGTTTCTCTATGCTATTTTTCCAGTTTGCTTAGTTTGCAACATAGATTAGACTTAATATGTGCTCCAAGTGAGTTGAGTTTGTGTGCCTACGCAATATACATGTACAATAGGATTTAACTGTGTGCACCGAATATTTTCTGCCTTTTCACTTTCTGTCAACAACGAGAATAGATTCCTTCTATATTTGAGTTTGGCTTGTTTTCGTGTACCGAGTCTATACTGGTGATTGTCACTTCTGGCAGAGGCAGTGGAGTGTTTTAATTCACCAAACTAAATAAGATCTGATGCATGGAACTTCCATGTTATTTAAAATGGCTGATGCTGTTGCACTAAGATGGCTGCCCAAGTAGGACATTCATTGTTCCACAATTGGATCCAGTGAATTAACATGCAATGCACCAATTTTGCAATTATAAGAATGTAAATTGTAAACTTGCATCATTCAATCTTGTTATTTATGTTCAAGCGTAAGAAAGGAATGGGGAATTTCGGAAATGAAATTATATGTGTAATATATGAACAGTGTGCAACATAATTTCATTTATGTGCCTGGTTGTTTTAGTGGGTGTGGCTAATGTTTCCTCGAATTACTAACAATAACCATATATGAAAAAATACAATTTATTACAGTGCTTCTGAAATTTATGTGGAGCATAAAATTCGATTTCTAAACAAAAATTACAATGTTATTCAAAAATACGTCCATTTTTTGCGATAACCAATGAGATTTGAAATCATAAAAGTTTCTGATGTTTGTCTAAATTCGGAGCTCATGTTTTACGGTTGTTATATTGTATGGTGAATGAACTTGTTTATGCCTGTATTCCTTCATTCAAAGTAGCACAAGTGTTTCTTTTTTGGAAATTGAACTCTTTTCGCAGCTGTTTTCCTCCAAATGCTGAATCAATAAAGATCTTTGAAAAAAATGGTGGTTGTATAGCAGTAATGGGTTCATTTTCTCAGAAGACGGAATTTTGATATCGGTATTAATTATGGGGAAAATAAAGTTGGGCTGAATTTGAATGAAATCTACAGAGCAAGGCGAAATTTAGGCAACAATAACTGAACAAACACTTTTCTACATTTTACCTACAAAGAACTTTAACAGAAATTGTAGGACACAGGTATGTTGAATATTTTGAAATGTGAATATAAAAATTCCCATGTTTGCATTTTAATTCATAATTACAAAATGTGTATACTATGTACACAATATATTTTCTTCGTTTACTATTTATTATTATTCAGATCATGAATTATTTTTAAAAAGGGGTCTAATTTATTGTATATTTAATTTTTAAATGATAATTTAATGGATTTAAGCTCAATAAGTGATTGCATCGATTCCAGCAAATGCCAGTGTGTGAGAAGTACGAGTTTGCCTGCTGATATTGCTGGTGTCGCCATCTAGCGGAGTGCAATTGTATTCTTAGTGCATGCCTTGCTCGAGAGATGGCGCCACTTTGCTTTTCGACAATTTACATGCGATTTTATTTTATTTTTTAAAATAGCAAGAAAATAGTGTACATATTTTAAATATTGATAGATATTTTGCTACTGGAGCAAAATGGATAAAAAAATGTTTATATTATATTTACAGTAGCAAAGTTTAGGTTATTTCCTAACTTATGCAACATTGTTTATCACAATGATTTTGTTTTGGAAACTGGACAGGATTTTATAATATTTGTATATTGAGTAGAAAGTAATATTTGTATTTATGAAATCCTTGTTTACAATTTATAATCTATTTTGGTTGGTGCATGTTTATCAGTGGCATCATTTCAGTGCATTTGGATGTATCATGTGTCACATTTTAGTATTTCTGGAAACTTGGATCACTTTTCTTGGCAGTATGTTTGTAATTATTAAGCAAGAACGTAATTTTCCAAGAAATTTGTTGTATATAGGATATAAGTTGACGCAGTATTACGTCTGTCTGTATGATACACTGAGTATAAACCAGGATATTGCTTCAGTTTTTAATCATATTGTTATTGGAATTCAAGCTTTGCGTATGTTAAAGGAGAACAGACAGAGTCAAAAAATTACCCGATCCCAACGAGAAATAACATATAGGATTATAACCCTAATTTTGAACTGTGCTTGAAACTTTGAACTGATTTGAAACTGAGGTCGGTTCTACATTATTAATGCATCACCGGAAGCAGCGTATGGCACACCTTTGTACCAAATCATGCTAAATGCCTACTGGCTATACAGGTGGCTTCATCACTGCAGACCCTCCTAGCCTCTTCTAGCCTCTCAGTACAGTCATAAAAACACACGAAAAATTGACAAACTTCATGCACTCTGTTATAACTCTTCTATAACTCTTCTAATAAATTTTTGAAAAATAAAAGAAATGAACTCATGCATAGTTTTCATTTTAATCATTCTTTCCGATGCCTGAATATCATGGGGTGTTTCAAAACCATGTCAGTTCTCCTTTAATGATGTAATGATGTTATTTTTTTTTAATTCAGTAGCAATCAGATGAAAATATTTCTAAGCAACTGAATGTTTTGTAGAATGTGTTTGACGTTTTGTTAATTGGAACTGTGGAATAAATACCCCAGGAGAAAAAATTGTGTACAGTTCTGCACAAAATTTTGTGTGAAATGTGCACAAAGTCGCACAAAACTTGAACCCTTTTTGTGCACAATTCGAAACAATTGTGCACACAACGTGCACAAGCACAATATTTTGTGCATAAATTGTGAATTTTTTGCGAGTTTTTTTGAAATTGTGCACAGTTGTTCACAACTTTTTCTCCAGGGAATTTTATATAAATATTCATAAACAGTAGGAATATTATCAAACAAACAAAAAACCCTAACACAAATATACTGCTGTTTTTCACGTCTTTATGAGTGTAAAGTGCCGTTTTATTGGACAAACTGTAGTTTTTTTGTTAGGGATGTATCTGTTATCTGGTTAAAATTGTCGCACCTATGTTTGTACCTTTTTGTACATAGTGAATCAAGGTTTGATGTGTGATAATGATAATGAAATGATAATGTCATGAAAACATCCAGCTGCATCGCAAATCCACTTGAACCATGGTGAACCTGCTACAGAAAATATATCCACATAAAATGACCGAATTTACCATAAAACGTAACACAAAATTATTTCATTGGTGTACCGGCGAAACTCCTCCTTCTGCCACACCCCCATCGTACAATACTTAGGGAAGCGGAGTTCAACGGGCCAATAACAGACCCAGTATTTAAAAAGAGGCGTAGTTTTGCCGGTACTTTCCACAACCACCCGGAAGTGAATTTTTCACAGTTGTTTTTTCAATCGTACCTGAATCTTTCTTGGCCAGCAGTGTCCCATAGTTGGAGTTTCACCCTCGTCCCATCCTTAACTTGTATGAGTCTAGCGAAGAAGTCGACACCGACCGTTGGATCGCAAACCTCCGTAAATTGGCCCTCCGTAAAAGCCCTGAGCAGAGAGCTTTTTCCAACTGTGCTGTCCCCGATCAGTATTAATCGAAATTGATAATCAAATATCGGTTCTACCATGTCTTCACCACCCCAGAATCATTCAAAATGCTCTTTGCCCATCCGATATTGGCGTAAATATTGACGCCGTACGAATTAAAGCAGTCACACCAACATGAATCACCCGATCTTGATACACCGCGCTGCACCCGCGAAATGAAGGTGGGCACGCCCCTTTCCCAAACTGCTTAGCGCGGGAGTGACGTCACGGGGTGGTATTCACACAGTTCACATTTTTATGACGAAATGAATTGCTAAGGAAATATGCGGCGTGCAATGTAAAATTTAAAAAATCGAACGTTTTCAAATTTTGGATTCGAAAGCAAATTAGCTAAATTGAATTGCACATTTCCCCCTTTTTCATGATAAACATTCAAGTTTCCTAAATACAGAGCTTGTCCACCCCTGCACGTCAGAGCCACGCCCTCTCTTTAGCCCCGCCCACTAACACCGCTCCGCCATACACATAAAGGCGCGTCTAGAAATGCCCACGCCTCTACCACGCCCAATGGCGTTGTCATTGGTCGGCATTTTCATGCCCCACCTTTTCGAATATCGATATGTATCGATATATAATTAGTCCACATGGCGAACGCGTTGAAAGTACCGATCAAAACAACGGCGTGGTTTTCGTAGTGAGTAAATCTAGAAGTGAAATATGAATAAAATATTATTTTTGAGTTTGTAATACTTAAAACTTTGGTTCTAATAGCACCGAAATGAGATCCGTTTTCGATCTGCTATACGACGAAAATTGCGACAGTCAATACGAGGGTTTGGCTAGAATCGCCGTATGGAGAGCAAGGTGTGCGACGTTATGGCGCCGCCGTTTTGGCGCTCAAAAACTAAACCCAAATTCATTTTTAAATTTTTAAATTAAAAATAAAATTGTTTTATGTATTGTAAGGTTGGGTGAAGACTTGCCAATGGGTGTAGATGTGACCGCTATTATAATCCGTGCGATTTTACACGACAAGGAATGTCAAAATGCTTTTGAACTTGGCAATGAAAATAGACACACTGATGTTACACTCATATACTCCATTGCTTTCATCAGGTACACTATTAATATACAATGTGATACAGTTATTTTATGGCATTATTTGTAATGATTAGCTTCGTTTTCAATTCAGGTTTGTCAATCTGATCACAGAGTTGGGCCAGTGGAACACATTGGCAGAGGCTGTCAGCACAGTGGCACAGCGGGTAAATTCATTTTAGTAATTCATTAATATTTTGATGTACTTCAACAAAAAAATATAATAATATAGTAACAATTACTTTGAATTCCTTAGATGGGTTTGCCCACATGGTTAGTCGAGCTTCGTCACGAAGCTGCTCACCGTACGATGCCCACGTCGCTGTCCGTGCTCCGAGCCGGAGCAAAGTTGGCTCTCAACTGGATCCGGGTCTGTAAGAATTGACATTGTCAAACCATTTTAAATACTTACCCATTCCTCATGTTGCAATGTAACAATTGTAGGAACATTTCTGGGAGAAAGCACAGTCCAGAAGTAGCGCGCCGAAGAAAGAACGCAAGTTTCGAGAGAAATTCCTGCAGATTCAGCAATATTTGTATGAGGTTTGTATCTGGCAATAATATTTCTGATAATTTACATACGATGGACAAATTTGGAAATTAATAGATGTCGGAAAAAGAAAAGAAGCGGGCTACCGTCGCCGCCTTACGCCGCAACATCTTGTACTGTAAACTCAGAATTGATGAGAATCCGTAAGTTCTTGGTAGTAGGTAGTGCAGATATACTTTTTTACAGTGACAACACATTAGCTTATTTCCAGGAAAAAATATCTCGGTATAACCTTGGAGGAAGGTTACCTGTTATGTTCTCAGGAACAGCTGAAATTAATCGTCGGGGAAGGTGAGGTTATCGCGGTCACATCAACGGTCACGTCCTGCCGAGTGAATAAATAATCAGCTGCGTTACTCGTAACAGGTGACGTTGAAAATGACAGTTACGTACAAGGAAAGTTAACCGAGTTCTGGTTACCATTCCTGCAGTATTTGCACGCCATCAGTTGGAAGATGCTGATGATCATTGGCAGTCATTTGATGTTGATCTTGGAAGAAGGAATGCAACATGAACACTATCTTCGCGTTTGTAGACTTTGGCTACGGGCAATTTTGAGTACACAAACAACATCTTCCCTGAATATTGTAATAAAAGTTATTTTACAAGTAATTTTTGCAGGGTTTTTGAAGTCCATTAACGCAAAGGTGGCAAAAGAAACCGCCATGGACTTAATGACAAGGGCATTATTAAGCAAATGTGAAGCCATAATAGAAATAGTTCCTTTGTAAGTCCATCTACTAACCTGATTTTCATCCTCAAAATTAACATTTGAGTTAACTGGATCTTAACGTATTTATACCCAGATTGTACGCCGTATGCAAACCTAATCTCTCGAAGTCCAACCAGCAGAAAATAGGCTTTGTTGTCGATTTGGATACAGATGAAGAACCTGCAAGCTTGGAGCTAATTGACATTGACACGATGGAAGAATCCGAGTGCTTTTCGGATGATGATCCGATTACGAAAGACTCCACTTCAGACCACACCGGATGGCAGTTATGCTCAGAAACAGGTATATGCATATCTTTCGTGAAACACACGGTACTGGTGTAAAATTTAAATGTTTACATGGCCTGGGGAAAAGATGAAAAGGTTTATGAGATTATTTTCTTTGCCTTGACAAAAATTCCTGTGCACCTTCCACCACCAGGATATTTTGCATGCGTGATGGCTTGCGTCACGCCAAAATTATGTATTCACTATTGCAAGCTTCAAAGAAACTGTGGGTTGGGAGAGAGAGTTTGCATGTGAATAGCAATCAGTGGAAAATGCAAGGCTGCATCTTTCACACGAAAGCGATGCGAGGTCTGACGAAGGTCGGCGGTGCACCGTCCTTTAACCAAACTCCGGTACCATCACGCACATCCATCAAAAACGAGTTTCCTTTTTATGTGCTAGCTAGCAACAAGTGCATTACCAGTCGCAAAATGCCCTCGGCACTGAAAATATTTGCCATCATTCATGCGCGTTGCACGATTGCCGCACCGCCTTCTGCTGTTTGCCATTCTGAGGATGTCCCCAGTCAGCAAGAAATGGCATTGTTAGTTACATTTGCAAATAGTGAATCACAAGGGACCGAGCAATTTCAACACCATAAGCTCCAGAATATCAATGAAGCCCAGTTCATTGGAATTAAAGGATTGATTTTACTTTCCATCCATGTCTTGCAGGTTCCACTTTACAGAGATGGATAATGGTGACTTTGGGCTGTAAAATAACAATCCATAATGTAGTAATTCCTTGTATTTTGTTTTTTCTCTTCAAATTTCAGAAATGAAGTTACTGGGAGAGGTACCTTGTGGAGTCTTGCCTAACCAGATGTTCAACGAAGTCCCCGATTTGAAACTACCGACATTCGTCGACAGATTTAACCCTAGTTTCCTAGACGATGGAAATTGCGTTAGGTAACTATTATATTTATGTATTTCCTCACCTCATATTAACTTACAACAAACTTCCCTGGCAGCATCTTCGAGAAAGCCAGAATCAACCCTGACGGGGTGTGGTCTTCTGCAGAGATCGAACAGATGGAAAAGTTTCTCGCCTGGATATAAACTTTTAAAGTAATTGTAAAGACCACAGTGACCGTTTAGTCGATTTATTACATTGCCTTTCATGTAATAATAATAATAAAACAATAAAATGGTAAATAACAGTGTAATGGTAACGACATGTACAGCGAATCCCATACAAGTAAAAACGTTACGAAAGCGATACAGATATCTCCATCCGATATTAAGATCATATAATTGGGCAGTATTTCCCATACACTCTGCAGCAATACACAGTATTGTATTTGTTAAAATGATGAGGTCTTCTATTCCTAACACCATTGCTCCCGGACAGAGCGGAAGCTCCTTTAAAAACGACACTTTACAAAAGCCATTAAAGTAGTCGCCGCATACAATTGCAGCGGTCTTATATCTTCCAAAAACCCTATTTCTTTTGAACAGGGTTTTTACATTCTTCAAGTAAAACCATGTATACTACTACTTGCTCGCGTTTACCGCAAACGTGTCACGGCCAACAACCGTCCGGTTACCATCCGAGAACCGGAGGAGAGCTTGGACAACATTGAACGTTTAAAAATATGTAACGTACTTAACTACTTTAATAACGGCTACTATATAATAGCTCCTCCACCAACCGCGGACACAGAAAGTGCACGGTATACAGATACCAATAAATTACACTGACATTCTTGCAGGAGAGGACACGCGAGCCGAATAACAGTCAGATCTCTGGAAGAGATTATATATTGGGAATAGTGAATGATGAAGTGAATTCTCCCGCTCCAACTTCTGTTATCAAAATGACAAAATCATTACAAGCAGTTGAAAGCAGATTGTGTTGGCAATTCACATGAAATCAACTACTGTTATCGCAACGTCCGGAAAATGTTTAGATGTCGTCATGATTGCAACAACAATTTAAAATTTCTTTTCTATTCGTTTTACCAGGTCCAAATTGCATTATCAGGACACCCGTTTCCGTTGGTCCCAGTTTCATCAGACAAGTTTTCACAGCTCAATCGTTTTTGTACTTGTTGTAGCCAGGATTTCAAGTTGCGACATATGTTATTACAGGGGCCAAATATGGCCCTCGCATAGTAGGAAGACGAGAAAGAACACGGGACAGACAGATGCACGAGGACACCGAGTCGCTTTCCCGCAATCGGCCAAACCCACCGTTGCAATTATTAACTAACCCCTTCCGCCGCAGCGGTCACTGCGGCGTGGGGAACATCGCCAGGATCGTCGTGCAGATCTTCTGCACGTCGGTCTCCTCCGGATGGACCATCATGGCAGCCTTTACCTGTTCCGGCTGGAAGAGCGAAGACAAATGATAGTATATGCGGTAGCGTTGAGGGTCAGCGTGAGGGTGCGGAACTCCGGAACAGTCTTGCCACGGCGTTGCGGGTGGAGGGGGAACCAGCCACGAATGCTGCGCGTCACAATGGTACGCGTTCAGTTGAGTGTCCGATGTGCTGTTCAACCTGCGTTGCTGCTGGCATCCACCGGGCCCATGCGCGTAAGAGTCCGGAGCACTTGCGATGCGGTGCACGGCCTGATGAGGGTGCTGCGATTGCCCCGGGTCGCCCCAACGGCCCTGGTCGCTGCCGTGACGCGCAAGTGGCCTATGACCTTGCTGGTCCATACCCACGTAGTGAGGATGAAGGTGCGGATGTAGATGCGTTCTCTGGTGTTGCATCTGGTGCATCATCGCATCGCCACCGCACGACGAGGGGTCCACGGATTGGGGATGAGGGTTTATGAAGTTCCTCATGCGGCCCAGCCGCGGGTCGTGCTCGAAGCCCAACGTCAGTTGTCGCTGCAGTTTACGGTGTTGATTGCCTCCTTCGTTTACGGGTGTCGGTTTCTGCTGGTGGTTATCTGGATCGGAGAGTCTTTTCGCTACCGATAGGTGTCCTCCACCGGCACCGGCAAGCGCACCTCCTCCTGGATGTAGCGATTGCGAGTGGTGGTGTCCCCACGAACCCGAAGCATGATCAACAAACTCCTTTGGTACGGTTTGCTGTTGCGTAACGGTAGGTCCAGGTGTTCCTGGAGGAACTGCGGAATGAGTTCTGGTCAGAGCCATTTTGCGGATGGGTTTTTCACCACTCTGGCTTGCGGAAGATGTTGCCGGCAGACTCAGCGAAGCCTTCAGACGTAAGTCACCTGCGATTCAAAAAAGACAACATTTGATTAGACAATAAACTACAATTTATAAATCCTTTGTTCAACTTACCAGGAGATGAGTCTCTACTTTTGTTGCTTCTAGCCTTCACCTCCTGAATCTGACTCTTGGCCTGCTCGGCCAGCCTCTCGGTGACCGACTTCTGCGGCTGGTTTCCTCGTTCCGGGTGGTAATACTTGCATTTGTTGCCGTACGTGCATTTCTTGCCGTAAGGGCACAGTGGAGGAAGAGTCTCTGGGGGCTTTGATCTCTTGCGAAGGAAGTTCTCCAAACTTGGGCCGTGTCTACCCAACGGATCCTCGGGAGGCATAAATCTGTAACGGTATTCCGTATTAAATATAATGTATATCTACATTATTACACATACGAAAAAAGAAGTTAAATTAAGTGAAACCAACCTGTCGTTGACGAACGAGTACATGAGTAGTCTTTCTTCAACAACTTTCTTGAACTCCTGGCTCTCGTTGACGAGATCTCGGTAGTTGTCGTTCGATACCACGATACCGTCGGCATCTACGGCCAAATTCAAGATGTACCTGTCGTCGTAGCAGTTGATCCGTCTTCCTCCGACAAACCGAGAAGGAGTAAACACCAATTTCCTTTCCTTCTCCAGATCCAGCAAGATTTCCTGATCCGTGATCGGCGCGTCGGGACGCGAAGCCTCTTTCCTCCACCGCGGAACGAACACCGTAATATCTTTGTGGCCACGGTTCTTAAACCAATCGACGCACAGTTTTATTCCTCGACACGAGAACTGCTCCTTGTTACCATGGCTGAAAACGGAAAAACACCATCTTGTTATTAGTAACACTCGTATAACAACTACACTCGTCATCGATTATTTTTCATACGCACCTCATGGCAACATTGCTGCCATCGATGACCACGTGCCTAAGATGGCCACCGTCTTCCGCACCAGCATCAACCCGTGTCCTCACGTTTCTTTCGAAGACACTGGCTCCACCATCTTCTCCGAAAGCTGCACCGGGAACCTGCGGTGACGGAGTCGAAGACCTGACCGTACCCGCGGTCTGCGACGAAGCGGCTTGGGATTGCGAATTACCCTGAACATTGGTATTGCAATCGTCAACTCCTGCGGTGGAGGTGGCAGAAGAAGAGCCTTTAGACTGACCCTGGGCACTCAGCCGGATCAGTTCGGCAAGAAGTTCGTTCTGACCGGGATGCGGACCGAGTTTATGCAGCGCTACCCGTGCCTGGTTTTCCGTGTAGCCAAGTTTGAGAGCAAACTCGAGGCGAGAAGTGAAGTTAGTGTTGGTGTCAGGATCAGGGTTTGACTCGTTTTCGCGGACTTGGCTGCACGTGACGTACTCCGCAAACTCGGCACTCAGCGTATCGGACACGGTACGGGACACATCTTCGTGCTCCACTATTCGGCATTCCCCTGGACTGGTCAGTTCGGAGGCCTCGTAGTCCGAGTCGTAACTGGAGTCTTCGGACTGCAACTTTCCTCTGAATTCCTTTGGATCTTCTTCGGTTGTGTCTTCGTGTTCGCATGGGGCCTTCGAGTAGTGCCAATGTCTCTCTGGCTTCTGATCTTCGAGAGCGCACAGATCCATCAAGTAATCCTGAATAAATAACAAACGGAGATTCCATTTTATATACAATTCAGAAAGCGCTTTTTTGAGAGTATTAATTTATCCAAACATTCCCATATGAGAATAAGTTTTTGCACAATTGTGCACAGTTGCACACCACCAAAATGGTCCCTTCCCGTGCACATATTCATATTGTGGACCTAATTCTGGGCGAATTGTTCACATTAAACTATCAACGTTTTTCTTCTGGGAATTTTTCTAATAAATATAAATTCGGTTGAGCGAAATCGTTCAAATGTAATTCAAGCATTTATTTCTTTAACGTTGTAGTGTTACTAATTTTAGAACATGTTACAAAATAATAATTAATTGCCTTTATATTTTGTTAACAGACTGCAGACTTTCACACACGTACTGTGGTCACGTGGATGAAGAAGTTCCGGGTCAAAGAAAAATGGCGGCTTCACAGCAACAGTTCAAATCAACAATCAAACAAAAACCACTACGACCCGGATGTTCCCAGATCGCAACTTCCGGCGTATGTCACAAGTGTACTCCAAGGACAGCACCGATTTAAAATATTCACGAACAATACTACCTGCAATAAACGCCGCTGACATTATTATGTGGCCACAAAAACCTCATTCAACGGAATTAAAGGAGAACTGACATGGTTTTGGAGCATTAACCCTGATAATCGCCTTTTTCAGTAGTTATTGCATCCCTTATAACACTGGTTAAAGCAGAAATCGATTAAAAATTGAAAAACAAAAGTTATTAGCGTTTTACCGAATGTGGCGTCGGCGAGCGGCTTACGAGGAGCTTGCGAGCGGCTGCGAGTATATCGAACAATACTCGCAGCCGTTCGAAAGCCGTCGCAGGCCGCTCGATCCTCAGGGCCGTTTTCAGGGCCGTTTCCATGGAAACGCGTTGGCGCCAAATTCGGTAAAACGCTAATAACTTTTGTTTTCCAATTTTTAATCGATTTCTGCTTTAGCCAGTGTTATAAGGAACGCAATAACTACTGAAAAAGGCGATTATCAAGGTATGCTCCAACACCATGTCAGTTCTTCTTTAAGTGCGCATGCGCACCGAACAAAGTGAACTACGCAGCTAATTCTACTGCGCATTTGTGAAAAGGGTATATTGGATTATGATGGCTATGTCTCATGAATAGATATTCAACACAGTTCTTGAATGCAAAATAAATTGTCACGATCAGACAATCAGACAATCTGTTTGAAAGAAATAGTGAAATATTTAATCGATTGATCTCCCTCCGTGTGTTGATTTCATGATTTTGAGAGAAATCCGATGTAGGCCCTATTAATATTTTTATATTGACAAAACATTAATTTATACCTTCCAAACAATTCATCATATCGCTTTGATTTCAATTTTAATGAAAGAAACGGGATTTTACAATAACATTTCATTAAACGTTCAGGTTTTTATATATAAAGACGCATTCCAGCTGTACACTGCGTAATACCATTTTCTGTCGATTTTCGACTAGGCGCGCCAGTTTCGAACGTTTTTTTCGATGCCATTTGGTGGCAGTTTCGCCTTCGTTGTGGTCACATAGGGTGAGCTCACAAATAGTTGGAGAGGGTGCAAGCTATCACTAATATCAGACCCGTTTGGGTCTGACAATGGCCGTAGGTCGAAACCGGTAACACCTCAAATAAATTATTGCAAGAAAAGAGCGACTCTTCTGATATTAGGGTGAGCTATCCAGTCTAACCCAGTCCACATCATTGCAAAATCTTTTGTCAAAAGCTAAAGCTCTACCAAGTGTGGCTCTACTGCAGCTTCAACCCCCTTCATCTCCTTCACTAAATATAAATTCTAGGTCCAATTTTCTTCAAAACTGGAAGTGCTTTTTGTAACAGGGATAACAATGTAAAATCTACTGGATAAGATTTTCAGATGAAGTTAGGGATAAAAAATGTTTTACTTTTTTATGGATTAACGCTAACATGCGATTTAAATAAAATGATGTAAAATATAACTGACATGATTTTATTTGCAATAATTTCATACATATATTTTCAACTGAGCCGTGCATGTAGCAAAAGTATAGCCATTCAGAACGAATTAAAAAATGACGACGCCTTTAAAGGAGAACTGACATGGTTTTGGAGCATACCCTGATAATCGCATTTTTCAGTAGTTATTGCGTCCCTTATAACA
>JAQIWR010000577.1:0-19121 GCA_034695945.1 Glomeris hexasticha
ACTCGCCGGCATCGAAGAACACCTGGACCAGCGAGTCTACTTTCATACTAAGGGGAGGGGCATCAACGCCACACAGCCGCATTTGCCGACATCTTGGACTGGGATAGACTATAGGAGGCATGTGCGGCCATGTTGGCTCTGTTGTTGTCGTCTGCTCCGTATGCTGATATAGCGATAGATTCCCGACATTTTCACTCATAACTCCAAAACTACTAAAGCAATAAAAAAAATCCGACATAATTGTGCTGTGCGGTATGATATGTACAAAATTCATATCATTAGAGTTTCGATAATGTAGTACTGCAGCTGAAATTGCAAAAAAATTTGAAATGTAACAAATTACATTGCACAAAAATTATAATTTAACAATTTTTTGCAATTTCAGCTGTAGTACGATACACTTTATAAAATTACCAGACTACATAATCGAAATGGCCAACTCATGTCGCCAAAAATGCCTACAGCCAGTGAAAATCAGTGAAAATAGCGGGAATTAATCACAAGTCCCATCTATCAGATACGGAGCAGGAGCCAACTACAGAGCCAACAAGAAGGGCGACCTGAGTCGACTGGGCGTGTCAATAGGCGGAGTCGGGTAGGCGGGGCATTAGTGCAAAAGATTTGGTATGGGAGGTGTGGCTTTATAGTAAACGATGACGTCACAACCAATCACTTTCCACCTGAATGGGACACTGGACAACTGCCTTCTCACTTCTGTTCTGACACGCCCACAATCCGCGCATGCGCGCCGTCGGACTAGCAAGTGGGTAGAGCGCCGTTGCGTTCTGCACTACACCGAGTTCAGGTACTCAAATTCTGAATTCCTCTTTGCTTCTGCGTTGATTCTACGACTACAGCTGCGATGATCACGTCTGAAGGAGTACGTTTGAAATGGCAAATAGCAATGTTATGCGCATTACATATTATATTTTGTTCCTGTTTAGCAAAATCCTGAAGAAGTGTTCGAAATTACGGATTACACGACACCCTCCGACTGGGAAAGGTGAAACGACATTCGACATATGTCAATTAACGAGAAAAACTTTTCATTTGTTTCTGTCTGCATTCAACAGGTTCATAGCCAGGATTGAGGAAGTGGTACTTGAATGGAAATTATCAAACGTAAAGCAGACTCCGCACGTTGCTGCAAAGGTGGTTAAATTAATCATATGTTATGGAATAAATAAACAGGAAATATGTGCCAGGTATATACATTATGTTTAAATTCGTATAGGATTGTGCAAAGGATGTTTGGGGTGAAATTAATGAAGAAATCTATTTCTCTGACTTCAAATTTATTATGAGAAGGCATTACCGAAAAGATACTTCGTACGAAGAGAATGATAATGTGTCTGGACACAATGAAGAAGAAACTACAACTGGCATGTCACTTGTGAAATTAATTTAAGTCATCAAAAAATCATTATCTAATTTAATTTGTTTGCAGAACAATTACCAGCTGCACTAGTTGACATGATGAATATTGAAAATGCCTTCCCGGGAAGAGCTCACTGTCTGACTAGATGGTAATTGTATTCAGTTGTTATAAATTTAAAAAGTATACAGTAGTTCAAAATGAACAATGATTGGATTTTGTATTGCAGGTATGGATTACAGGATTTTATTGTCATCATCCCATCTGAAAATGATAAAGGGTTCATCAAAAGTGAAAGCCGAATGAAACTTCTCTTGAGTTCGATGAGGATTGCAGTTAGCAATTCAAATTGGTAAATTGGTGTATATGTATTTGCTGAATTAATCTGTGATATCAATTATATATAAGTCAAAATGTTCAGGGAAACTTTCAGTTATAAAAATTTTATTTAGAGAAGTTGTACTTGAAAATAGGTTGAATGTCTGCAATATAAATCATGCAATGGTTTGTAACTCAATTTATATCCTCTGAATTTACAAAAGCTCTCTTAAACAGGGTTTGCTTCATTATATTGCAAATTTGTTATATAGTTTTTAATTTTATCAAATTTTTTCAAAAGTTTACTTGCTGCAAAATTAGTTGACATGTAATAAAGTTTCTCTCTGCAGGGACAGAAAAATATGTTTCAGAAATCGGAAATTTCAGTTAAAAACTTTCAGTTATAGACAAATTTTAACATGGGAAGAATAGGAATTTTGGCCAGGAAAGAAATAAAGTTTTCATTTATATAATGTTTCAGTTATGGAAGTTTCTGTTATCGAGGTTCAACTGTATTAAAAATATCAGAGAAGGTTCAGCACAAATTAAACATTTTTGAAAACTGAGGAAATTTGAAGAAAATCAAATGCAGAGAATACAAAGTTGTACTGCCATTTTGTTTCACAGATTTGGTAGCAAGCCTAATTTGTAAATTATTCCATTTGAGATTGTTTTTTTCTCGTTTACTGTACAATTGTCATGTTCATGTTTTGTATATGTGTCATTTTATATTAAATGTGTAATTGTTTCAGCCATGTGCCTGTATTTGTGCAAGTTCATGACCCAAAAGAGAGCTTCTACCAAGGAATTTGCACCGGTGCTGGAGTGACAACAGATTTTACGATGGCGTATTTAAGAAATGTGCCTCAGCAGTGTAGAAATTTGATGGGATTGTTGGATATATTCCGAGAAAAATTAGTGTGTAACATTTGAAAATACATATATATTAAGCCTATAAAGAGAGAATTTAATTTTATTGTATATATATATTTTTTATTTCAGGGCTCACAGACTAATCAAATATTAGTTTCCACCAAATTTACATTCATATTACCTGAATGGAGCCAAGCTGTGAGTTGGCTTCAACAACCTCCAGGTCTATTCATAAAACAAACTTCTTTATGGTAGTATTTTATTTGTCTGCCCACATTTTAATGTTATTTATGTATCAGACTTTGATGGTGTGACTCCTAATATTGGTACGGGCGATCTTGCCAAAATTCCATTTGGGCCATATGAGGACCCCATTAGGTTTGTATAATTATAACCTGTTGGATTAAGTAATTCCTTTTATTAGCAATTAAGGAATAATTGTGCGTTTATTTTGACCAGTGAGATTCTTTTGTATACGACATGGCCGCAGATTCACGCGGATGTTGTTGTTGACACCAAGTATAATTCGTGAGTTGTGTGATTGGTTGGTGTGGAGTATTTGAAAGTGTTGCATGATGTTTTTTTTGTTAATTTTACAGAAGTTTTAGCCCACTAGAGGCTCCTTTGTGGAGCATGCGCGTAAGAATGTTAACGGATCCGCGATGTCTGCTCGGTATACAAATGCTGTGTATATTCTGTTACGTTACAAACAGTGATTTGAAACTTGTTTGATTTCAATTTCAGGAGAATATTTAGAAGAATTTGTATCAATTTGTTACCATGAAAAAGCAGGCAAGAGGCTTGTGCCGGAAAGTGCGCTTCCGGAAGGTATATATTTAATTGTTCCCCTCCCTACATTAGGTCACAGTTCATTTCATCACTTGCCACTTGACCATACTAAGTTGGACACATTCAATTCGTCACACTTTACTTGTCACAACACTTCAGCCATACTTATTTCATGGCACTATATTTGTCACAATATGTCCATCATATTAAATTTGGCACACTAATCCTGTCACAGTATTTTGGTCACATTCAGTTTGTCATACTATATTCGACACAATATTTTGGTCACATTAAATTTGTCACATTATGTTCATCAGGGGCTGTTCATAAATTATGTAACACGTCAAGGGATGGGTCGGGGTTTAACATTTGTGGTACTTGGTGTTACAGGGCAGGGTGAGTATTCTATGATTCTGTGACATAACGCTGAATTATTAATAGGTAACAATAAGAATTGAATATATATTTACATTTCAACACCCATAAAGCAATTTAGAAAATCATACCTAATGTTAAAATTACCATTGCAAGCTTTTTATTTAATTTTTTTATTGTAGTTGGCTATATCACTGCTAGATGGCAATTCTGTTTTCGCTTTTTGTCCTTATTGGAACTTATTGGAACTGACACGGTTTTGTAAGGTACCCTGAAACTTTAACTACCTGAAGAAAAGTCACAAAGGAAGCTAGGGGTGCAACAAAATGTCTGAAAATTATTAAAAAACGTTATAAGATGTCAAAGTTTGGCCGTATTTTTATCGAGACCCTTATAATTGATGCTCCCCTATACAGAAAGCCTTGGGAGCATCAATTATAAGAGTCTCGATAAACCAACGGGCAAAATTGACATCTAATAACTTTTTTTTAACTAATTTTCACAGACATTTTGTTGCACCACTTGCTTTCTTCATGACTTTTCTGCAAGTACAGGGTACCTTGCAAAACCGTGTCAGTTCACCTTTAAGCCAATAAATTGTGGAGGTGCCAGTATACACTGGTGTTTAATTTCTCAACATTATAAAATTGAGGAAAAAGTTGTGAAATGTTCTTATATTAAACCTGTATAGTACCTACATTAAAAAGGAGAGTTTTTTTAGCTGACATGGTACAAAGTATTGAGCAATACTAAAATATTGTGACAAATATAGTTTAAGAATCAGTTATTAATATGGAGCAATCCATATTCCCACAAAGGTTCTTTGAAAGACACATGTTGAGTGTGTCCAACATATTATGGCGAAGTAGCATGTGAGTACGAATAAATTGTGATCTCACTGTGGACATCACTGTGCTACATTGCATAAGATACGAGTTTTCTATTTTTACAAATGGTCTTTTAACATTTAGAAAACATTGGACTTGCATTAGACAGATTGACAGAATCCATGGCTTTGAAATCAATATCGAGTGTTGTTGGCCGCGCCAAGAAGCGACTCCGCAAATCGGCTAAGGAAGGTTGCATTCCTCTCAAAAGTCTTCATGAGATCCTGTATTTCATCTTCCCTGATGCTCAAGATCAGGTAAAAAAAACAAACATCATACATTAGATACCTGCCTAAACAAACTCTGCCTTTGATGATTAATGTCCTGTAATTTATTCTCAGCAACCAAATTACGGAGATGGATTTGAATCTCAAGTGGATAGGATCGAGAGAGCCTTTGAAGCGGATGAACTTAAAACATTAAAGGTACACAATGTAATGTATGCTTTAATATGGGACCATACTAAGCAACTTTGTGATTTTTTAAAGGAAAAGATGGACCAATTTAAATCCGCGCCATTGGGAAGTCTTCCATACGTGTTGGCATTGTGCATGTTCCATGTGAACTACTCTTATGGAGGCCTGGATGCAGTTTCTCATTTATGGCAGGAATTCGTGTTGGAGATGCGATACCGATGGGAGAACAACTTTATCATCCCAGGGTAGGAAACATTTCATATCTCTTGTGATGCAATACAATTTCCCAAATTTGTTCATTATGAAGAAACTTTAAATTCAATACGCCAAGAAATATTACACAAATTTTAACCCGTCATAAAAGAAGAATGGAAACTGAAGATGTATTCCAGAATATTGAACAAAGCATATTATTTGTTACAGCAATTTATTTGTGATTACTACTACAGTGCAATACACTAAACAAATTTTGGACGATTGCAATGACAACTTAATTTTGTTAAAGGGGTACTGAAGGGTGATATGGAAACCCCATTTGAAAAATCCTGGCTACGCCCCTGGAATCCTAGTGTCAATATTATAAAAAGTTAAAGCGCACCACCATGCATTTAACATAAGTACCAAGTTTCGTCAATTTTTAACATCCTACGATTTTTATATGCACATGCAAAAAATGGTAAAAATCTGAAGCTATAGACTGTCAAAAGTATAAGGGTGGGAGAGGGTTAGAATTCAATGAATCACCCTGTATATATGCATAAGTTGCACATGTTACCACAATTATATTGTGTTTACTACATGGGGTGTGCATTATCTAATGGAAATTTTCAGTTTTTTGCCAGAAATGAGGGTGCGCGTTATACACGGAACTTTAGGATACCGTTTGTTAAAAAAAAACTTTTGATTCATTTGCCAATAAATCTGCGATTTTACGTGAAAAATTGTTTTCACATATAAATACAAAAATTACATAGGTACCAAACTCACCGTACATAATTACAAACTTTACAATGCACAATCAGAAAGGCGAGGTTCAACTCCACACTATTTGCAGTTATTTCCAGTAAAAACTAACACTATAATGTTCTCTATCCGTTGAGATTTTGAGATTTTTGCAATGCCTTGGCCATGTTGGGAAGGGTGGTTGAATTTTCGTAAGGCAAATTGCCATTGTGATTAAATTATCACATACACGTGTATTTGGCAACTAATACAAATGAGCTGTTTAAACAGAAATATTATCAAAATCATAACAAAAGTTGGAATTATTAATATATTACATATTTATTGTGTTAATTTTAGTCCTGATTGTAAATACTAGAATGTCCATTCCTGTTTGAACCACCTAAACCCTTACTGGCAATGGCTACATGCATACAAACATTTCCATATAAGTAACAGTAAAATTCCATAAAGTAATTTTCATGTTGTTATAAGAAAATACATAGGAAAATCCGTATTTCAAAGTAGATAGATTTGTGCATCAAAACTCTTATTATGCAAAATTCGCGAAAATGAATTCACCGAGAACATTTTCTGACGTACAGTAAATCACACTTTCTTAATGGCTGAGTTATTGCATTGCCTGGTCTTTCATAGTTAGAGTTTATATGCTGTTGTATGTATATAAGTATTTAGAATCGTTACGGACGGACAGACATGTCTATTGCTTCTAACTTTGCGGTATCGAGTTCCGCAAGTTTTCGTTCTGCGTAAAAAGTTTCTTCATCCAGAAGCCCTTGCATTGCATTATTTAGTTGTATAAGGCCTTGGATGATGCTGCAATTGTTTTCTGGTCTTCATACTTCATAGTTTATGCTACTGATGTACCTTTGCAACACCATGTAATAGCGGCAATCCGGTCCGCTGCTTTGGCAGTTCGAGCAAATGGATGCATTTGAAATTGGCATATATGTTCACGTGAAATCACGTTTACCAAAAGCCCTTGTTTTCCTGTCACCTGTTGCATAAATATCCACAGATTCGGGCCAGTGTGGCTGAGGATGGAAATAACTTCCTGTTTCAGTGTCGTATCCAGTTAGCGAATGAACAGAACCGGCTTTGGAAGGCCGGTTTCTCTTGCCATTCCCATTTGTGTTGGTAGAATAGGGGATTTGAGCGAGACTTTTGCTGGATCTGTTCAGATCTGCTCGTCCCAGTGGGTAGTGGTTGATACCGTTGCCACCTCCTCCATTGCTCATCGAGTATGAGTGGTGCGATTGCGTATCAATGGCCATCGGACGCATTGTTCCTTGCGATAGGTGGGATCTGGCATCGTCGTGCAAGTAGGCAGAGTTCACTGTACCAACTAGGAACAAAAGCATAGTTGGTCATTTGTAGGGTGATAAACAGATCAAAATGTTTACGAGTGGCTTAATACAGTGCAATCTCCCTATAGTGGCTCCCAGTATTAGGGCATCTCCATTATAAGAAGGACAGCTAATAGTTATGCTTTCTAACAAGCAACTTGGTTAACATTTGGGAATTTTACATTCACTACATTCACTATTAATACAGTACAACCTTGTTAAACTAATATCCTTGGGACAAAATGTTTCTAGTAGTTTCGAGTGGCGATGTGCAATTGGAAAGCCTGTGTCAGGACCGGTGTTCAATATCATTTTATATAGGATATTAGTTTATAGGGTATTTGTTTAAGGAGGTTCTACTGTATGACGTTTTATTATAAGGGCAGAGTGCTGTTACTAAGGTAGTCCCATGTAAGAGCATATCCCATAGAGTCTGGAAAGTTTTGAAAAGTTCTGAGGTGCTTAATTTGATTTTCCAGACCTGGAAAAAGTATGGAAAATTGGAATAATTGTGTTTAGTTTTGGAAAAAGTATAGGAAAAAGGTCCAAGGTTGATAAAGAAGTATACTTCATTAAATTGCATTATTTGGTGAATTATTTTGGGTAAAATTTGACGACAACAAAGATATATGGCAGACAATTTTGCTGTATTCTTCTTACACATAGTTTTAAAAATCTATTTACTAGTCGAATTAAAGGGTCTGGTAAATGGTTATTAAAGTAGTATGGAAAAGCTTTGGATAAGGTATGGAAATTTTTTTTAAAGTGGAATTTGTAATGGTCTGTATTAGGTAGGGTACGGGTGGATTTGAAAATATACCTGGTCTACCACCATTCATGTGGTACATTCGAGCCCTTGGGATACTCCTAGTGCTGTATGCTGAAGCATTATCCCAGTCTGCCTTTATGGGACTGTCCATTGCCGGTATGGTGACCATTGGCGGTGGGGGCATCGGAGCGGCCATCACTGATCCATTACGTTTGGCCCTACACTGGCGATGGCAGCAGACTACCACGATGACTACGATTATGATGGCCACACAAATAGCTGCACAAGCAGCTATTATAATAATCTTATCCACTTCAGTGTGACTTGCACCATTTGCAGATCCCCGAACCTGTAAGAACACGAGTCTTGCGATAAGGTCATTTGATATCAGTAAATTTGACATTTGAGTAGGTAAACTTACTTCACGACAATTGCTAGCAGGAACTGAATCTGCTGTTACATTAGTTATTTCCAAGTTGATGACACATACGATGAGGAATTCGTGCTGGGGAACATTTCGGATCCGGAACTCCCGCTTATTGGTGGAAAGGGGAGGACCCAGTTCGAATTTTGTGTCTCCAAATGGGCGGTACACAACTCGAAATCCCAATATATTGTTGGTCAAAGCATCCCACTCGATGACCACAGTGGAATCTTTTCTGTATGCCTCTGTTACCCTGATGTCGGGGTCCTGCAGTTCTGTTCGGCCGCGTCTTTCTCCCGGTGATAACTGAAACCAATTTATTAATGATTACATGGGATATTTTATGGAATTGAAGATCTTATGAGAACAATACCTCAGTATCATCATCAGGGTTATCATTATTTCCAGGAGTCTTCCTAGGTGTGCCTCGAATGGAGTATGTCTGTGAAGGCGTTGGCGCAATCTTCCATGCTGAAGTAGCTGTAGTAGTTGAAGTTGTTGTATTGTTGACTGACATATCCTGAATGGATCAAATCTCATTAGTGTCATTTAGAATCACTCTTTTGGTATGCAACTAATCTACCACAGTTATGTTTTGGACCATGGTTGTTGTAGTTGCTGTTGATGAGGCAGTTGTTGTGGTAGGCACAGTTACGGTTGTTGCAGGAGTAGTGGTAGTTGTTGATGCTGCTGTTGTTGTTGGTGTTGTTGTTGTGGCTGTAGATGTGGTAGGCACTGTGATAGTTTCCTCACAGACCAATTCGTTTGGTCTGATCTGATAGAGATTCCTGGAACGTAGACTCCTCGGTTGTCCACAGAACTGAGGATTCTTTTCACGACTGGTCACTTGCAGGTCATACTGTCTAACCCATTCAGCGATCCATCGGATGCGACAGTCACAGATTAATGACTTGCCTCCAACACTAAGTCCTCGTAAGGTCTTATTTAAATGCTGAAAGGCCTCAGCTGGAAGTGTACGCAGAGGGTTTCCATCGAGGGCCAGCAGTGTGAGCGAAGACACCGATTGAAATGCATCGGTCGAAATGTTCTCGATCTGATTGAATCCAAGATCGAGTACCTGCATTCAGTAAAGACAAGCCACGTGTCAGTAACACTGTTTAGTGCTAGTGTTGATCTTAAAGAAACCAAAGTTACTCCTATGGACTGATTTTATTAAGCACCTCCCATTGCCAATATGGTGGCCGTAATGTCGATAATCTCGCAACTGTATTGGCTATTGCCTAGAAATCCACAACAGGGACGCCATTTTTCTTTTGTATTTCAGCCAATGGCAAGGCATGTGGAGTTGGTCAATTGTGTTAGAATTGATAGATGCATAGAAAACCCTGATGTTGAACGAGTTGACGTAGGTGTAACATGTTTAGCGAATATCTATATTACTTATTACTTTCCCATGTTAACTTCACTTTACTTTCTTTGTTCACTCTATTCTATTCTTGAACTGTCTTCTAGCTAGGCCCTTACTTCCCAATTCGGTATTTATGGCCTAGTTTTTCAACTCACGATTGGTCCTCACTGCCATCAAGGAACTTCTCTTATTCCCCAATTAGAGTTGTTATACCTGCACCAGTCTAACTGTTCCCTTTTCCAATTAAAGGATTGTGCAGCTATTATACTAAGGTACATTTAGGAAAATGAAGAGTTCCACTTACCCTGAGAGATGTTAGTGACTGAATGGCTAAAGTTGGAACCTCCGTGAAGAGATTATTGAGCAATGAAAGGGAACTGAGTGTTTTCTGTAGTCCTTGGAAAGCATCTGGGTCCAACTCTTGTAGAGGGTTTCTTTCCATGCTTAGGGCCGTCAACAGCCCCATGTTAGCAAAGTATCCTTTCGACACATTGCTAATGGAGTTAATCGCCAAGTCGAGGAATGCCAGTCCTCTCAGTCTTTGAAGAGCTAAAGGCAGTTCTGTTAGACCTGTGTCCTTCAGATTGAGGTTCTTCAAGGATCTCTCCAGTCCTACGAACGCCTCCTGATCAATGCTTAGATTGTTGCCCATCAGATTCAAGGTATCCAGCCTTAAACCATCGAATGATGCATTTGGGATGTTGCTCAATCGGTTATTGGACAGATCTAAGGTGTTGAGGATTCGCATTGCTTTCAGTGATTCACCAGGAACCGATTCCAGGCCATTTTCTGGAAGACTGACACTCTTCAGTGTGCTTTCAAGGCCAGATAATGCATTGGGGGAAATTGAAGTGATTCCACACCTAAATCCAAAGAAAGTTCAATGTTAGTGACTTAGTCAACCAATACTTTCACTAAATATTTAGTAAGCTATGCTGAGGGTGTCCAGGAATGTCTTTGGTGCTCATTTTTACAGCTTTGTTTGTTTGATTTAAAGTCATACGTGACGGAAATGGTAAAATGCAACAAGGAAAACTAGGTACCTTATTTTAAATTCAGCCATTTCATTTAACCATTTATGCAGTGGAATAAACCTAGTGTGCAATTAAAACGTTATTATTATACAACACCCAGTAAAGTTCAGGACCTTGTTAGATGGATGGAATTGATCCTGAGCCCTTGAAAGAGGTTGTCTTCAATGGACTGCAATGTGCTGTTCTTCACATAAAACAGTTCAATGGCAGGAGATGCTGGACGAATTTCCTTCAATGTTTTCACCAGTTTGGCCACATCAACAGCTGTACATTGAAGTGATAATCTGGAAGCTCCAAACGAGCAGATGCATGAGGAATGAAGGTCTGTCAGGTTTCTGGCCCATGGACACTGTGCTCTTGTCTCAATCCACGTGCACATCACCATAACCAGCACAGCCAGAAACCGAAATGCACCCATTGTGGTTGAATGGTGTCTGAAAAATAGTACAACAGTGGTGACTGGTTATTAGGGTGAAGATTTTTGTTTGGCACAACTGAAGACACAAGTCAAAAGTCAACATTTTTTGCACAACAAGGGTGTGGTTTGCATTGATAACAAACTTTTGTTATGCACTTCCGTTTGGTGAACATTGAATATGCAATGATACAGTCATCGCTGACCAGTATAACATAAACCTGGATTTTCCTCTGTTTGCAAAAACTTTTATGCAGAGAAAGTCTTACATTTGACAATTTGTCACCATGTACAAGGAAGGTGCAATACAATAGTCAACAGTTATGGAGGAAAGGGATATGTACTCTTGGTACTATATATAGAATATGTCTTATTTAAAGTATATAAAGATATTTTTATCTTAAGAACTTATAAAAGTCAGCACTGTGAAAAAGTTTTGTGATTTTGTAAGCTGAAAATAAAGGGCTGTCTGGAAAGTTGTTTGAAAGATACCATGAAGTTAATTTAGCACAGATGTATTTTAATGCAAACCATTCCATAAAATGCTGTGGCATTTGTATTATAAACAGGATAGACACTGAATTTGCAACTATTGTTACAGCAGGGATTGTATTAACTTTTTGATATAGTTTGTTTGTGTTTTATAATTATTATAGTAAATGAAATAAACATGGGGAATAGTTTTTACCTCAGCAATTTTTAAAAAAAATAATTAATTGATCATACTGTTATAAAAATATCAGACTGTTTATTTTACACAAAATGAACTAAAAAATTGACATTAGATTTTTGACAACTAAAAAATCTAGTAAATCACACTTTAGATTTGTGCTGGGTTATTAATTGCAGAAAATGTTCATCAAAGTTTGGTACAATTTTAGTATATCCGTTTGACAACAGGCTTTCCTTGAACTGCATTTGAAAATAGTAACCCCTGTCTTTCCCGGATTTCCTTGACTATTTTTCATGCATTATTAGACTTTTCCAGGTGAGTTGAGAAACCCTGTACAGTTCAGAAATAATTGACTGTTTATATGACTACTTTAATAACTATATAAAATACACTTTAAAATATTGTGAAGTGTAATTTACTGTACAATAATTACAATTAAAAATCTAATGTTTGAAATCGCATTTCTGTGTGAAGACTTCAAATGTAAAAAATGTATAGAAAAGGTGTCATGACACATGGTAATATTAGTTGGATGAAATTTGTAGCTGTTATTTATTATAGAGTAACTTGTTTTCGGTGTTAGTCGGCCATTTTGAGTAACGGGTGTTCACGAAAGTAAACTCTGGAAAATATTTAATGGGAACCCCTGGTGACCCACTGAGCCCTCCATAGATTTCTATGGTTTTTGTTGTTTCCAAATGTGGCATATGCTTAGTAGCTATGAGCGTTTTGGGTGGCTTATTTCTTCATGTTTTGCATACAGACAATAACCCTTTTGACCCTTGTTCGCCATTTGCAGCAATGGGGCAGTTTCTCTTTTTCCCCTCAATAATAATTCGTCGAAATTCTCGTTTCAGTTGTGTGACGAATGTGAGTTCTTGTTCCAGCACAGACCAAAAAATAAAGGAGTAATTGAATTTGAAAGTCAAAGAGAAGGTGAAACTAGAAGCATTGCTGGTGCTGTTTGTGCAGTTCAAGGTCTATTTTTATAATGGGCATGATGGGAATAATTTTTTTGTACATTTTTTCTACATTTTTTCTGGAGATGAGAGGACGTTGGTCACGCGAGAAAGACCAAATTCAGGCCACTAAGCTTGTCCCACATAACTGTCTGACAAAATCCCCACTGGCCCAAAAGTTTCTTCCCACAGCCGATTTTACTCAAATACAATAGAAGATTATTTCCATTTTTTGATGAAAGTCCCAAATGTCAAATTTATCATATTAGGGTACAACATTTCCTACATTATGGTGCATGGAGTTTATACATTTACAATTGAATAGAAACAATATTTAGTGAATTATTTTATTTAAATATTAAACATTGCAATAATTAATAGTTATTTATTTACATACATACATGCTTGGAATTTTCACACCTTGTAGTCATACTACGTCACACATTCCGGATATACTGTATATTTATACATATAAATTGACTACATTATGCAGGACATTGTCCCCAAATCCAAATTTGACATCTTCATATATTTATGTATCTTATGTTTATAATTTGTATTTAATTTTTCTAAATAAGCCTATCTTATTATCTGTATCTGGTTGGCTTAGAATTAAAATGTAAAATATCTGTACATAGAAATACCTATTAAAAAACAATTTAACTTGTTTATATATTTTCCTGAATTTTCACTAAATTTGTGATGTTATGAATTCACAGTTTTTGACATTTCTATATATATTGAAAACAAGTTCTATAATTTATAAAATTAAATTAAAACTGGTTTAGATGTTCTAATTTACACATCATTGCAAATTGAAACTTTTGTTTTAATATAAATTAACTCTTAATCTGTGCATGGTAACTATTCTGAACGTTTAAAATATAATGAAATAATTTAGGCCTAAATTTAAAAAATGAATGGCCTATAACTACAATTTGGTGCTGCAAAATGCTCCTGTATTCTTCTGACCTCGATTATTTTTTCTCACGTATATGTGTTTAGGTTTTTGCACAATGTTCATGTGCAAATACAACCTGTATTTTCATCAGTTGGTAATTGGGAAGTATAATTTTTTGCATTTCCTTCTTCACAAGACCCATTTATTTTTCATGGGACGTCACGCATGGCACTAAGTCGACAATAAATTCGTTTCAAGACTCATTTACAGGTCATAAACAGGCTAAAGGCATTTATAGATTGCCAAGTAAAATGTGTTTATAGGAGGTGTTGATGGCCAGTATATTTTTTGGTTCCATTTATAATGGACCCCCATTTGAAAAATTTAGGATGAACTGTTGAATACAAGGGGAAGGTTAACAGGGTTATTTGTGTTGATTGAATGGAAATTTGGAAGTTGACATGGCCATCCACTCTAAAATTTTGTTACATTGTGTTGGCCATTTTAAATGGAGGTCATATATACTGTATATAAGAAGTTTAATATTCTTTTGTTCTGTGTCATTAATCCTCATTTTATTCGTTTTGGATTCGACCCAACCTCTTGGAGGCTTGCAATTTTTTGTGAATTTAGAATGCAATGACATCTTCGTAGTCTTAAAGAGATATTTTAAAAACAAGATTTTGATTGTATTTTATATTTAAATAAAACTGTGAATTTTGAGCAAATGGTCCTTGAAATTGTCATTGAAAGGATGACCTCTAATATTAATTGCCTATATAAATTGATGTGCAACTTTTTCACCTGTTGGCTACATTTCAAAATGCATGTATATGAAACAAGTTGCTGGTCAATATTTTGTAAAATTAAAAAAAAAAAAAAAAAAACATTTCACTATACAATGTTGTATTCATAAATTAATGCACACTATGAAGGGGAAGGGGTTTTTTCGACTAATTTATGACTAAGTTTGTGAGAATTGAAGGGGAGGGGCATAGATGGGTTGAACATTGGCAATGTGATGCCATATTCAAGAGGTGCTTGTAAAAGTTATTAGTGTTTCGACATGTTTATGAATATTCCTTGGAGCCAAATAATTTCGTGATATGAAATTGTGAATGTACAGTATAAAAAGTCAACATGTATTAATCGCAACAAATACTGCTATATAATTTGTGTAAAATAAAATGTTCTATTAACAAATATAAAAAATATTTATTTTCCAGTAAGTATGTTAATGATAATATAATTCTATGGCTTTTGCAAGACATCTAGGAATTTAATGACAATGCAGGCACCATGTTTATTTAGTGCTATTTATGACACCAAACATTGTGTGACTCACTGTTAGCTTGTTACATCTGCACATTTCTTTTCTACTATTTTTAAATAGTACATACACATATTGTTCTGCAGAGAAAACATTTCATTATAGTGTGAATAGTGTTTAAACTGCACAGAATTTTGATATTAATGTTATATTTGTGATAACTAAATCAATATTAAATCCTTGATTAAATGTTGAACCCATTCCATACGTTGTATACCATTAAATGTAATTATAATCTCAATAATCAGCACTTTACATATCCGGCACCCATGTTTTCAACACGGTGTCGACTGGAAATCATTGAAATCCTGGTATTATACTGGAATTTTTTTCTTAATCCTGGAAAATGTATAGTTGTTGACACTTTACATAATTTTCTTTATTGGTTTCTGTGTTCTTCTAATTTGAAATTCCATTGATCACTCCACTTATTCGTCATTTTTTAAAGGATTAATATAATTTGTGATGTAATTATCTTTCACTTTATGCAGCTTTATGTATTTTGTGTCCTGGAAAAGTTATAAATATCCTTCAAAATACTGGAAATATCCTGGAATTTTGAAATGAAAGTTTAGTAGACACCCTGTTCAAGGAATGACCGGAATATGGAGAGTCTGGTGTATTAATTTGCTGAGTTTTTAGTTTCTCCTTTGGAATTTCATAGCCAAAATATAAATTCCTGAATTTTTCTCCAAGTTTTCCAGATTTTTCCGAGTGATATGAACTCTTGCTATGTTACAATGAACTGTTTTCATGCATTTTCATGTTGAATTAGCTAATTTTTCAAGGTATGTGATTCATGAATATTGAAGCATTTGGGGTGTGATGGCCGCCATGACTGCTCGGCAGTGAAGCAATTAACGTTTGCTTTTCAAGCGATGTACAAGTGTGAAAATGCTGCATTTTCTCGCTTGTTTAACGAAGGTATATATGGTGGGATGGATGTTGGTGAAGGTGCAATGATCGCTTTTACATAAGAGGGCAAAGCGAAAAGTTGGCCAAGGGCCGTTGAACCCGCAAAGATAGATAGGTAGGTGTAGTTGTTACTTCCCCCCTTCTAAACAACAACCACTCTTGTACTTGTACACAGCTGCAATGCTGGTAAATGTTACAACTCTTCCATGCCAATTCCAACACAATCAAAATATATATCCACTATTCAAGTATTTTTTATTTGCTAAATACCTGCACCTGGTTTTCACTGTATATGAAATAAAATCGAGGAAACGATGGCCAATATACAATCCAGTAATTCTTATCGATCGACATTAGGGTCGTTAAACCTGCTATAAAAAAAGGTTTATATCACTCATTGAATTCTGGAAAATATTGAAAATTCAGGGATTTTGATTGATATAGTAAATACATAAATATACATTATTATTATCCATACTGTCAATGCTCTAAAACAGTGAAATTTTCCACAAAAGACAGGTTTCACATTATAATATACACTTTGATTATGTTTTAAATGGTGTTTTAAATTAGAATTAATTTCTTAAGACAAAAAATGTCTGCAGGATTGTGCACAATAGAAATGCTTATGCAGGACCCTCTGCAATGTATAATTTTTATGACAATTTTTTGGGTTGTCCATTGTGCAGAATTATTTATGCAGAAGCATTTGTGCAGGAGAAGTTCTATTTCCCTGCAGGACTATTTTGTCATCCGTGAATTCTGTAGAGTCCTGCAAAACTTTTTTGTATTTCTGTATAATTAGTTTCTAAATAACTAGTTGAACCTGCATATACATAATAATGCAGGGCTCAAAGCTGTCCTGAAATTCCTGAAAAACTAAATTATTTCCTGAAATATCCTTAATTTTTGAATATTGCCCTGATTGTCCTGGAATCCTGGAGTCTTGTCTGAATATTACATGTTATTATTTCATTTTCTGTTAATATTTAATGTCGCTGTGGCGCTTCTGCTACAGGAGTTTATGTTCTGTTGATTAGGCTGGTGGCGAGAGGGAGCCACTTTTGTCAGTGTTACAAAGGACTACATTAGAGTTTTCAAGTACCAACAAATTCTCTCTCTTCCTGTCTTTGTCTTTGGGGCATCTGTTAATCTGTTTTGCAACGTGGTGAAATCAAATTCAATGTGACTTTAGAGTTGTGGATACTTCATTTGTCTTCATTTAAATTGCAAAATCGTTATTATCCAACATTTAAGATATTTTTACGTCTTACAACTTCGATTTAAATGCATGTACTACTTAGTTTGAATTTTTTTCCAATATTCCCATTTCAGTTTTTTATTGTTTCTTGTGTTTTTTAAATGGTTGTTTTCATGAAGAGCACGTAAAAATTGTACAAATTTCCAAGAATGTGAAGGGAGTTTTTGAAGGAAAATTCGGCCATCCGAAACACGCCTACTTTCTCAGGAATCATTTATCCCAGTGGATTTTTAAATACCTTATGTGTGAGTGAGTTAGGTTAGCATGCAGCTGGTTTAATAACTTGATAAGAATGTAAATCATGTCAATTTATGTTTTGCAAATTGTACAACATAAAGTTGCATTAATTACCCTAATTGCTCTATAATTATGTAAGAAGTTTAAATATAAATGTGAAAAAGTTATAGAAATACTAAGGCAGGAAAATACTAAACTCTTGTTGAATATTTCCAAATAATATTTCAAATATCTCTGACCCATCCGTGAATGATGTCACGTGTTTTGGCCATTTTAAAATACAATGTCACGGATGTTAATTCTTCAATCCACCCACGTGTTACGTCACTAAAAATAATAACCAATAATAAAAATAAATATCATTGTTTCGTAGCAGCTGAATTAAAAGTGCCTTAAGTTATAATTAATTTAAAGTACTTTGGTTTCAAGGATTTATCCAGGATTTATGCAGGTTTTGGATTTGCTGTATATAAAGACATTTAATTATATTATGATAGATCAGTAATAACATTTGGCATGAAAATAAAGAAATGAACTACTAATTATGATATATTTGGATCATTAAAAATATATCCTTCACTTAAAAACTTAGTACTGCAAATGATGATGTCAAGTTTAAACTATTGCAGCTCTAAATGAGGTAATTCATCATAAAACATGATCCATTAAAACAGTTTTTCCAACCTATTTTCTCAGAAGATTGCATTTTTAAAAACAAAAAATACAGTTTTGTTGTTTAGTGTTAACGTTATAATTTTTCACTTAAAATTTTGAAAATACTAGTTTTACAAGGTAAAATAGTACCCCAAAAAATATATGAAGAAAACGTGAATTCAGTTGCTTTTAAGTGTGTTTTTCTCTGGTTTTTGGATGATTGGGATCATGTGGAAGATGACCATCATACCAAGACCTCTGACATAAATTTCACTTTCAATTCCAATTTTTTTGTTTCTGCTTCTTGCAACTTTCCTGGTTTTTTGTCTCCAGTTTTGCTACAGTAAATCCGTAACAATTACTACGAATTTATCGCTGTTCTAACGTATTTTTTTATTGTTTTGTTTTCTGTTTTTGCTCATTTTCTAACTTTTTTAATTGCAAATGTACAATGCACCGGTGCGAGAACCTCTGAAAATAAAAACAGCAAAAAGCTTAGACTATGATGTAATGCTGATAATTACACTGTATAGGTTTGGGTTGAACACGTGCGAATTAATTGCGGAAATGAACACCTGGAATTTGATTTTTATTTGATACATTAGCAAGGAAAAACAGGTGCAAATTTTAGGCCTACTTTGAATGGAATTTCGTTTTTCTATGGATCGGTGCTACTAAAAACTTTTATTTTTTCCTGTCAAGCTTTTACTAGATTTAGTAGTTGGTCCTAAATGGGTGCAGCAGCCCTTTCATCATTATTTCAGGGTGACCACTCTTCCTATATTTCCTATATTTTCCTATATTTTTCTGAATTCCTATATTTTCCTATATTTCATGA
>JAQIWR010000578.1:0-19118 GCA_034695945.1 Glomeris hexasticha
TGTTATTTTTCATATATTAATAAATGATATGGACATGCACGTTTCGACTGACATCGTGGTACGCATAAACTTAGTACCCAAAAAACTTAGTTTTTTCCACGGCTTGTTTTTCAATTTTTCTTATTTCTCAATATTTCTAATTTTTCTATTTTTCTTATTTTTCAATTTTTCTAATTTCTCAATTTTACTTATTTTTCTATTTTTCAAATTTTTCTTATTTTTCTATTTTTCAATTTTTCAAATTTTTCTATTCTTATTTTTCAATGTTTCAAATTTTGCTATTTTTCTTATTTTTCTTATTTCTCATTTCTCAATTTTTCTATTTCTTTTTTTCTATTTTACTTATTTATTTATTTTTCTTTTATTGTCTTTTATTATTTTATTATTTTTTCTTTTCTTTATTCTTCTAATTTTTCTTATTTATTTTTCTATTCTTATAACTCTATTTTTCTTATTATTTTCTCTTATTTCATTTTCTTATATACTTTTATATTTCTATTCTTTTTTTCTTGTTTATTTTTCTTATTTTATTATTTTTTCTTTTCTTCTATTTTTGTTATTTATTGTTTTTTCATTATTTTTCTATTTGTCTTTTTTATTATTTTCTAATTGTTCTATTTTTGTTATTTTTCTATTTTGCTATTTTTCTTATCTATTTTCGACATAAATAATGAATGACTCCAATGGCAAATTTGAAAATTTTCTGAGTTTTGGCTTCGTTTCACAAAAAAGCGCGAGGGGTCATTAATTATTTATGTCGGAAATCGTAGGTAAAATTTAGGGGTCATTCAATAATTATGTTCCGAAAAATCCAAATTTGATGAAAAATATAATTAATGAAAGACCCCCAAATTTAACCTGTAGTTTTCGACATAAATAATGAATGACCCCTATTGCAGATTTGGAAATTTTTTGAGTTTTGGTTTTCCTATAAAATTTTCCAAAAAAAACGCGAGGGGTCATTCAATATTTATGTCGATATTCGTAGGTAGAATTTAGGGGTCTTTTAATAATTATGTTATTAAAAGGCCTTAAAAATTCTGATTCCACTAGGGGGTCATTCATTATTACATTTATGTTAAAAATTGGAGATAGAAAAACAACAAACATAAAAAAATTAGAAAATAATAATAGAAGTAATTAAGAAAGAAAAATAAGAAAATGAAATAAAAAATGAAATAAGAGAAAATATTAAAAAAAGAAAAATAAATAAGCAAGAAAAATAAGAAAAATGGAAAAATTAGAAAAATTAAAAAATGAGAAAAAATTGAAAAATAGAAAAATAAGAAAAATTGGAAAATAGAAAAATTAGAAATATTGAAAAGTAAGAAAAATAGAAAATTAGAAAAACAGAAAAATAGATAAATAAGAAAAATTGAAAAATAAGAAAAACAGGAAAATAGTAAAATACAAAAATAAGAAACTAAAATAAGTTATAATAAGAAATTAAAATAAGAAAATAAAACAAGGAAATAAAATAAGAAAAAAAATAAGAAATTATAAGAAAATAAAATAAGAAAAAATAAGAAAATAAAATAAGAAAATTATAATAAGAAAATAAAACAAGAAAATAAAATAAGAAAAAATAAGAAAATAAAATAAGAAATTAAAATAAGAAAAAATAAGAAAATAAAATAAGAAATTAAAATAAGAAAATAAAATAAGAAAATTATAGTAAGAAAAAATAAGAAAAAAAATAAGAAATTAAAATAAGAAAATAAAACAAGAAATTAAAATAGGAAATTAAAATAAGAAAATAAAATAAGAAAAAATGAGAAAATAAAATAAGAAATTAAAATATGAAAATTATAATAGAAAAATTAAAATAAGAAAATAAAATAAGAAAAAATAAGAAAATAAAATAAGAAATTAAAATATGAAAATTATAATAGAAAAATTAAAATAAGAAAATAAAATAAGAAATTAAAATAAGAAAATAAAATAAGAAATTGTAATAAGAAAATAAAACAAGAAAAAATGAGAAAATAAAATAAGAAATGAAAATAAGAAAATAAAATAAGAAATCAAAATAAGAAAATAAAATAAAAAATTATAATAAGAAAATAACAAGAAAATAAAATAAGAAAAAATAAGAAAATGAAATAAGAAATTAAAATAAGAAAATAAAATAAGAAAAAAAATGCTTGTCAGCGAATATAGAGAAAATAAAACCATGCTACAAACTTGTGAACTGGCTTGGTGAAATCCTATTGGCTGACCAAATACATTGCACTTATTTGCCATTCCTAATGAAACAGTGATCTTAAAAAGTGATCCTGAAAAGTGATCTTAAAAAGTGATCCCGAAGTGACCCCTAAAAGTAATAAGAATTGGGAATAAGAAATGCAAATAAAAAAATTAGAAATAATAATTAAGGCATCAGAATTAATATATAATGGGACAGGGAATTGTTGGAAATTTGGGCATTTTTTGAAATGTTGCATTTTTGAAATTGTATAATTTTTTTGAAATTGTGTATTTGTTGTGGAAATTTGGAAATTTTGACATTTTGGAATTTTTTGGAAACAATTATTTTTTAATTTTGGGACTATTTTTTGGAAATTTTGACATTTTGGAATTTTTTTAAAAAACGTTTTCAGGGTTTTTTGATATTTTTAAATTTTTGAAACTTTTTCTGGAAATTGTGGATTTTTTTGGTTGGAAATTTTTGTGGGCATTTTGACATCGCAAAACGACTGAAAAATATGGTCCAAAATCGGATAAAAAATATGATCCAAACCAAAAAGGGATCAAAATTGGGATCCGAAAATGGATCAAAAATGTGATCTTAAAACAGATCCCAAGAAATTAGTAAGAAATGTTATGAATTAGAAACAAGAAACAGAAAATAGAATTAAGGAATTATAATGAAAATAAGTTATAAGAAATAAAAATATGACATAGACCAGAAAAGTAATACGTCACGGGGGCGTGGCCTAACGAAAATTTGCCACTTCCGGGATGAACCTAGCATGCGCTTCCAACCTCCTTGATGCTAAAGGCTGTTTTCCATGTAAGCGTTTTTGCAGATATTGCGTCGGCGTTTGCGTTTGCGTTTCAATTTCCATGCAAGCGTCGGGACGCAAACCGCGAATCTTTTCCAGACGCAATTCGAAACGCAAATATCCAGCCAGTTGGATATTTTGCGTCCGGCAAAGCGTCTGACCAATCCGGAGGAACAAAGGGGGCGTGTCATCGTCGTGGCGGGAACAGATGAGCCAATCACAGAGTGGCAGGAAAGCTACACAGTGTTAGCAATGAGCTCATTGGTGTGAGGAAGACGCATCAAGCAGCGTGTATGGAAATACACATGGAAATGCGTTTTGCTGCGTTCGAAACTCAAACTCGGCCGCAAACGCCGACGCAATATCAAAAACGCTTACATGGAAAACAGGCTTTAAGGCAAATTCAGTGATAACATCGATGTGCATTGTTTCAAGGGCAGACATCTTCAACTGCTGTCTGTGTTTTTGATGCGTGTACCTTGCTAATCTTGTGGAAGGTGATGGCAATTGGTTTGAATATCCCATATTTATTGAAGGAGCCCAATATGGATTATTGGTCTCATAAAGTGCGGATGGTTTGCCTGTAAAATGAAATACATTTTGTATTTGTTATCATATTTATGTTAATTAACCAATGTGGTTAATGAATTTGACAAACACGTTTTTATGGAAAACAACTAACTTGCATGCATGTAAAACTGTCGCTGAAATTTAAATGTACTTGCACATATTACACGTATTATTATAATTTAATCTTAAAAATTGCTTTACCATGCCACACCTCAAAATGGTAAACGTATCCTTTATTTAAAAAAATGTAAACAAGAGTCCAGAAAACGTATTTTGTAATGAATTTACTTTTTTCTAATGCACTTACCACTAATGAAATGGTCAGAGTAAACCCTTGCAGAGTTGCCCGGAGTCCAGTTTTTTCTGTTGATGTTGGAGATCCATTTCACCCTGCGGTCCTTGCTTCATTGTGTCGTTTTGGCATCATTAGGGCAATTTCTGACACAAGGAGATACATAAAATCCTGTGCCACTCTCGCGGTTTTTAAGATTGCTGCACTTTACGGCACAGCATGTGACTGGCATCTTGCATCACTCAGTTTCAAGGTTATTAGGGTGCATTTACGATAGCAAATACTGGCAGTTACTCCTTCCAAAATGGCGGACGGGGTGAGGGAGGTTAAAGTAGAATGGAGGGAGCATAAGAACGAAAAAGTGAATGCAGTTTTTATTTCGGTTTCCTGCTTGGCGGTTAGCCGTGAGCTACAATGTCGTCTGCTTTTTCTGTGCAGGCAAGCACGTTCGGAAAGGGGGTGTGATAAGCCTTACTTGACATTTTCACATGAAAATTACCAGCCCAGAAGCATGCAGATTGATATCATGCTTCATAAACGTGAAATGCTGACCAAATAATGAATTTCAGAATGCTGAATATGAAATTCAATGCTTGCAATAATTTTCGAAGGTTTTTGAAAATTTTCGAATTTTAGTAGCTCACAACATGTTTGCATTCGCGATTTATTTCCATCTAAATTTCAAACCTAACCCATTCCTGTATTGATCCTATGTAATACTTACCCTACACAGAGCCCAACAGTCCCAGAATCGCTGTAAATGATGGTTGTAACGATGAGCTGTCTACGTTTTTGGTTGAAAAATCGGATCGAGAGCAGCAAACTTCGCCGCCATATGCATTAGCTACAAAGTGGGCGGAGCTAGCCTCTACCGCAGTCTACCAGCGGTCAAAATCTGCGTTCACTTTTCTAGCATGGGAGAGATAGCTTGTGCTCCCTCCATTCTACTCTAACCTCCTTGCCTGTAACCCAGGAGTTGCTGTAACACATTCTAATGCCTTGATAGAGCTGTATAAATAGAACTAGAGGCGCAATGGAACGTTTGAGTCGTGACGAGCAAGGCACACATCTTGGCAAGGGAGTCATAGCATGAGGTTGTATGAGGGGTGTCAAGTTGTCAGGCGTCATGTTGTCTGTCTGGCGTCAAATTGTCCTGGTCACCCTTTTACACCGCGATTCAAGCGGGAGTTGACCATGAAGGGCTGTAATTGTCTGGCGGCATGTTTGTGGTGTGAAATTGTTGTGATCACCCTTTAACAACACGTTGCAAGCAGGAATTGACGATCATTTCCCCTCCCAAGATGGCGCCTTGCTCTCGTCAGCTACATAACATTCTGCCAGCGCTAGCACCATCCCATTGCTGCGCACCATCATTTCGCCATTGGACACATTACCGAACGTTATTGCATCTGCGTCGATGGCCTCTGATAAACCTAACCTAGCAACTAGATTACATTAATTTAGGTTAGGTTAGATTAGTTTAGGTCAGGTTAGGCAAGTGGGTTAGGTTAGGTTATTTTGAACGTAACGGAGGTTCGGTTAAACGGCGACAGTCTGCGTCCACCAATCAGCGTGATGATGGTGCGCAGCAGTCGGATGGTGCTAGCGCTGGCAGAATGTTATATCGCCATCCGCAAACGTCGCGATGAAAATGATACAACCTTTTCAATTCGAGTTGGTGAAATGTAACTCCTGAACTTTATTCTTTTTTGCAGCTACAAGCTGCACATATCACAAGCATATTTCTCAAGACACGCTGAGGAAAATTCGGGAATGAATAACTCGGTTGGATGGACCAAGGAGTTAGATACTTTGGTTCAGGAGTGGCAACTGATGACGCTCCAAACTCCTTGCTCCAAAACTCCTTGCTCCAAAAGCGATGCTCAGTTTCGTTGGCCACGCCTCATCCGCCATTAAAAAGCGGTCGCTGATATAGCAACTAAATTCAAACGTTCCGCACACCTCTAAAGCTATCTGTAAACAAAGATCGACCAAGCTACAACTCCTTGCTAACAATAAAGCTAATTTTTAGACGATGATCGGTGAAGCTCAGCTTTCCCCGCTTTTTAATGGCGGATAATTTTGGGCGTGGCAAGCCAGATTTGGGAGGAGCGATAGGTAGCGCATAGGTAACGAAGCTTGTGCGGCCGTTTGCCACTCCTGAACCAAAGTATCTAACTCATTGGATGGACGCAAGGCCTTGATGCGGACGTTATCCCCATACTTGACATGGCGCCGTTTACGATGCATGTGCGCATGTGCGTAATTTTGAACTTTCGTTGCTAATAGCTGTCTAAATATACACTTTTTAAACTTTCTGACTGCACCAACGTCTTTATTGACATGTTTTTACTGGGATGGACCCTATTTCATGGCACCTTACAAAACCGTGTCAGTTCACCTTTAATACAATGTTTTAGTCTGTAAGCTTCCTCAATTTTCATGCATTGTTGCACGATTCTCCAAAAATGCTGCAAATATGATGGAGGAGGTATGTAAATGTCGGATTTGTTCTGGCACCGTTCGTTTTGTGCCATGGCATCGCTGTGAAGTTTATGGATACAAGTTATGCGGCATTACGAGGCTGTTGCCATGTGTTGCTTCGTAGTGATAGTTTTAAGGCATGGACTGCTTTTAGCGTTATTAATGGTTGCATCAAAAATTAATTGCTGTAATTATCATATGTTATTTTGTATTAACTTTTCAATATAACTTCGGGCATTTTTCCCTCCAATTGTTCAAAATCGTTGGACGTGATGAAAACATTAATTGCTGAACATGCTTTATAGCAAGAGTGGATGAATAGTAAACATTAACGCGTGTTGCTTTGGCGCACTAGCTCGTGAAACATGTTTTGTTTTATTCATATTACATTTGCTTCACCTTTCTTAGTTACGAAATGTCCTGCTGGCGTAGATAATGCATTCGACTTCTGTCTACGTGACAGTCAAGGAGGACCTGTTCAATGCGAAGTTGCTACAGATTGTTACCCTGATGAACTTTGCTGCGTCATACGTGTTGATAACCTGTTACCGCCGTGTTGTATAAAAAATACCAGACCACCAGCGGTTATCTAAAGTTCATAATCAGCGCTTGTCGAAAATATGTAACAAATTAAGCCAAGTGGTATGTCACATTAGTAAGATATTGTAACCGTTTGAAAGAAATAAAGGGCTATAAAATAGTCATAACTGCTTTCCATGATTTGTTAATTGGATTAGCTGCCCTACGGGAAACAACCATCACATGATGGTGTCTCATAACACACTACGGTGATGGTCCATGCTAGTAAATAGCAGAAAATCGTGGCGCCATCACAAACCATCACACACCATCACACACCATCATAAGCCACCATCACAGACCACCAGGAACCATCAGAAACCATCACATGGACCATCACCGTGGTGTGTTATGAGCACGTGGTTATGAGACACCATCATGTGATGTTTTTTTCCAATAGGGAAGTCATATGCACCACTGCATTTTTCTGAACAAATGTCACTAACATTTTGTTTTTCTACATGCAGTTCTGAAATAAATTCATTGATTTATATATGTACGTATGTATACACACAATAATGCTGATGTTTTCACCCATTTTAACGATACATTTGCATGATTATCCATCTTAAATTAGTTTATCGCGAAGCCTGGTGAATTCTTGCAGAAATTAAATACCACAGCGAAATCCGAAATAATTGAGTATAAAGACTTAAAAGTAAACATTTCATCTAAAGAAATATATAATATTCTCAGCCGAGTTTTAATTATTTTTCGAGTGGCTTTTTACTTGTTATTGAGTTCATACTTGGTTCATACAACCATGGTTGTATATGCACATATATGTAAATGAAATATTTTTTAATTCAACTTCCAATAAAATGACAGAAACTTGGCAAACTGAAAGGAATTTTCATCGATCAGGAGTTGATGAATAGCTGAACAGTTGAAGAGGAAGATGGGGAAAAAATGAAATGGAAAAGGGGGGGGGAAGTGGGAGGAGCTATAAAAGAGAGAAATGATTGGGCAAGCTAAGGTGAGAAGTAAAAGAATAAAAAGATTATTCATTTGATTGGTGAGGGAGTTGTGCACATTGTCGTCTTTTCCAACTCAGTTTTGTAATTCGAGTTGGGATTTCTGAATAGGCCTATATGGCAATTGGCGTAACGAAGTTACTTGGAAAATCACGTGACTTTCGGATGAAAAAGAAAAAAAACAATTCAGTTGCCTGGAAGCAGAAATGTCAACATTACAATTGGGACACCTGCTGGACCCTGGATTGAAATATTTATATGCAAGAATAGTTTCAAATCCGCTTATCGTTAAATTGCATTCATGCACCTTCCCCAAATATGAACTCTCTAAATTCAGAGATTCAGTGCTCTATTTTACCATAATACATTATACTGGACGGATATATGCCGTACACAAAACAAATTCAAAGAAAACATTTTCTTTAATATTTATGCCATTTCATTTACTTAAACATATACACAATTTTGATTTGGATTTCCCTTACAGAAAAATACTGCAGTTTGTGCAATTTAATGGTACTTTTTACGTTTTTAAATTTCACAAACTGTAGTATATTTTTTCTGTAAGGGTTGCCAGCAAAACTGTGCATTTTATGAAACAAAACTATTGAATTTTATGAAACAAAACTATTCAGTTTATAAAACAAAGTTTTGACATACATATACATATGTTACCGCCAAAGTGAATAGTCAGGCAACGTGAATAATTATTACGTAAAATCGCCGATTACAATTAAACTAACCGTTTTACGACAAAACCACCGTCAACATAAATTGACCGCAATGTCTGAATCCGTTCAATAAACTAGCTTTCGTCATGTTCGGAATGTAGTTTAGGTTTATTGTTAACTGCGCTTGTAGTTACGGTAAGTAGGCCTACAGTTAACAAACCTAACCTATCCATCCGAAACTAACGAAATTTAGACATTGCGGTTAATTTATGTTGACGGTGGTTTTGTCGTAAAACGGTTAGTTTAATCTTAATCGGCGATTTTACGTAATAATTATCCACATTGCCTGATTATTCACATTGGCGGTAACATATTAAATGTTTGAATTCAGTAGTAGAAAATTAAAGCTAGCCACTGGAATAAGTTTGATATAAAATTCAGTTGAAATAATCATGATACATATACCGATCCCATATGCCTTTAGGTGGTCGTGAGGCATGATGGGAAATTTTTTCCGTCCTACTGTTTTCCTACTAGCCCCATGCTTTCTACGTCTATTTGCATATCTAGTCCAGCTGAAATATAAATGAAATCCTCCATCGTACAGCTAGGCCCTGGGAGGAATTACTTTCAGCGCCATCTACATGGACAAATTTTGTACTACCTGTGGGGATCAATTGAAAGTCAAGTCATTCAATTTGGAGTTTCAATATATAGCACACAGAAAAACCTTTTCGGAAACGATGCAATGTGCATATTTGTGCCTTATTCAAATATCGAAATGGAATACCAAATAGGAAAGTGGTTTGGACATTTGACATGCCAATTCAGAAACCCACCCTTGCTTTTTCGATAATGCTACATTTTACAGGTTGGTCCAAAAACCTTTCTAATAGACACTGTAAATAATATATAAATTGTAAAACTAAGTAGGCCTATCTGAATTAAAATATCTAACACTGCGTGCTCCTACATGTCAATACTGATAGATTAATTTAATGTCATATCATATCTTGGACAAGATATTGATTTTCTCAGAACCTGAGAGGTATAGTCTTTTGCAACCTGAGCATAATTGCACATTTTTGCTGTTAATATAATGGAGAAGCATCAATTTTTTTTAGTTATCCAATTTAGGTAATTGCCCTTTGGTTTAATTCGATTGGTTCTACATAGTTGCAACTTCAAAACTTTAATACAGTAAACGACTTTTGTTTAATGTGATGCAACTAATTTATAATATGTTATATATATTGGGTAATTAATGCAGTATATTGCATTATTATTATATTGAATAAATGACACCTGACTGAGTTCCTTATTTGGTGTTCATCAAGTAAGTCGAGTTCACTGATGCGAGAAATGAACTCGCATTGATCCCTGATCATCTGATCGATACGTGCGGCCAATTGCAACGTGCCAAGCCATGGGAAAACAGTCCACAAGGCCCAGGTCACAGGTCACGACATCGCACTCAAACTAACTCTTTGAATGACGGCTTGTCAAGAGATGCGAAAAACATCATAACGTAAAAGAAATTGAAATATCACCACCCCCCCACACACACACAAAACAACAGTTTTCTCATTTCCAGCAAACAAAAACACATTCAATTTATCCAGCAAGAAAGTCCAGCATAGGGATATCTACGCACTGAATCTCAAAAACTCTAGTTTCCCAGAATATTTGAAGACTCCATTTATCAGCAGTAAAAAATATACCCATAAATTTGGTATACACCGAAAGCTGAAAACGACTACAATAATATCCAACATATGCAATTGTGCATATATCAAAATAATCTTGTATACTTTTCTGCATTTGCATGCTTAATATATGGTTAGTTTTTCCCCATGCAGTAAATTAAAGAGCAGAAGGAAAACTTGTTAATGAATTGAACGAAAACCATGTATGCCCTGTCAGAAATTAAACAAATTAGTACCTACAGCCTAATATGCTGTAAGATATGCTCACATGTAATTCAATTAGGCCACAATATTCGTTATTTAAAGTCGCATACTATTAACATGTCATGCAAATGTGATTAAAAGCTGTTCCTTTTACAAAGGATAATCAAAACTTTTCCTTCACACGTTTCTAGGAAGTTTGTTGAAAGAAATAACTGCATGGTCGTCGAAATGATCCTAATTTAACATGCCCAACTTGTGTTTTTTAAACTTGCTAGCTGATCAAATGAAATGAAAATTCCTCCAGGGAGTACGCAGGATTCGTAACGAAAAACACACAATTAGACTTTTTCTATTGGTACATATGCCACATACCCTTAAGGTTTTTCTTTCAAATCATTTATCAGGGCCTTTGAAAGCATGACGCAAATTTCGACTGAACCTAATCAAAAAAATACCATGAATTCCCAAAAGAAACTTTGCCACAAAATTGGTAACTTTTCTTTGGGCGAGTGTGTTTTTCAGCAAGTACATACCGTGCATAGGGCCGTATTGGCCAAGTGTTTCTTTTTCTTTTTTGCACTCTTTTTTTTTATCTCTCTCCAAGTTCGGTCTAGCTTTAATCGAATAGCTCTTGTATTTGGGGAGAAATGTTGGATAGTCCGGAAACGAACCGAAAACAGCTTTCCATACGTCAGACACATGCTTCCCTAAGGGTCAGATTTTCCTCAGTTTGTTGTCTTTTCAAGCCCATATTTTCGCCATAGCATTGCTCAAAAACATTCAAATCTCCAGATCGTCTTATGGATGTGTCGGTTTTGTGGTAACACTGTACAAATCCGACATCATCACTTCTGACATCTCCATATAGTATTTGTAAATAGACGTACGAAGATATTTCTCATCTCTGACAATGTGCCATATGTTCTCATTCTGATCAAAGCTGAAACATTTCAAATGTTGAAATTTGTTTAAATTGTTACTTCAATGATCACAATACATGCAGTAATTCCCCATTATATGTATATGTATATGTATACGTAAAAGACAAAGTCCTAGAAAATGACGTAAAACGAACACCCTTATGCCATAAGGAATTAAATAAGGTATACGAGGGTTATTTATTTATATGCATGGAATAACAACATTTAGAATTATTATAAGATGGAAAAGCATAATAATATAATTAATGTATACAGTATATGGTTCAAGGGAAGATATTTTACAAGATTATGGAAAAAAACTTTGGTATTTTTTATTAGTAGTTCTGTTAAAATCAACGAAATTGTGAATTAACACCACCTGAGAAACAGTATTGAAATCTGTGAATGTAACTTTCATCAATAGATGGCAGCACACAAGGTTTATTAATGGAGACTTGGATTTTTGAAACAGTTTTCAACTTCAATGTTTGTTGGGGTACAGTTCAAAATGTAAAATATCTTAATAGTACTGTACAAACCATAGTGTGAGATTTTGATTGTATTCTCTAAGTCGCAATTATCATTTACAATGTGTGATATAATTGATTCAAAAACTTTGTAGGCCTAAATAAAATAATTTACCATGCTCAAAAAATGTACACTTGAATGTAATTTCCAATTGACATGAACATAAGTTACATTACTCATTCAGCAATATATATTGCTTGAAAAGTTTGCACATGTCTATTGCCATCTTGTGACGTCAATGTCTCGCCGAAACCAAGCAAGAAACACACAATTGCTCTGAACGCCATTTCACAAGATACTTCCAATTTGTCGCAACTTAAATTGTTTTCGCCAATCAAAAAAGTTTGATTGTTGCCATGCAAGTCGCTTACATCAATAATAATAATAATTGGTAGCAGTGCAAACTCATTTTTAGAAAAGTCATGGTTGCAAGCTATTTTTCTTTAAAAAAACTAGTGGCAATTACAGAAGCAATAAATATGTACATACATACATAAAATTGCAGACATTAAAAAATAGAAACTAATTAATCGGGCTAAGACACTGCAAATATATACTATGAATAAAGAAAGTTTCTGGATTTTCAATACAATCTTGAAATGTAACCCCGTACTAATTGAAGATTTTAAATATGTCATTTGTAGGAAAAAAGATGGGTGAAAGTATATACATGTTGAAGTTGTAAATGTCAGAGTTTTATTTCTGCCCGTCTGCGAATGAGTGCATTTTCATAAATGGCAAAGAGTGCAACACAAGAAATAGTAATATGAGGAAAAACAGAAGCGATTATTTCCGCTTTACGCACAGAACAAAACAAATAATTCACAAAAAAAATCCACCAAACTTTGAGAAAACGTTAAAAAAGCATATAACAACCAACGTCTCAAGTGGACGATGTAAAAATACACCCCAATGTGAACATTCCCACAGAAATTTCTACATCTATCCCTTTGAGGCAAAAATCAATAAAAGCCCAACAGTTGCCATTTTCCAAGGTAATAATAACAATTTTTAAAGTTTCCATGAATTGAAAATACCGGAGTAATATGCCATGTTACTATAGAAATTTAATATGCTGAAAAAAGAAGACAATGGATTTGTTTATTTTTGACAGAACTATGCATATAACTATAGGATAAATCTTGTTCTAGTCAGTATAAACAATTGCAAATAGCCTACCTAATACATCAAAAAATGATTAGAAATAATATTGTGATTAGGATAAACATAAACACATCTGTGTGGAAAAATGTAAGAACACAACTGGCTTTTAAATAGCGTCTTGTCCCAAATTACAACAACCCACAAAAACATCCAGGAAATAAAAACAAACTGTTTTTGCCTCCCTTCACCTCTCTGCTGAAGAAACAAATAAAATTTCATAAAGGCTCCAGGGCATTCACCTTATCTACAAGGGACAATACTGCTCAAAAGCTGCTGCTGCTAAGCTACAATGTCATAAATCATCTTTTAATGCGCATTTTATTCGTAAAATTACTTCTGTTTCAGAAAACATTACGTCATTATAACAGATTATATCACTATAGAGCAGGAAAAAAATACTAAAATGATCAAATACTGTCGCTTGTATTTTAAAAGGGAACTGGGGATAATTTTAGTCAACAAAAATCATATGTAATTTTACGAAATTATCAAAGTTTCCTTATCCAAATCCCAAGATGCATAGCTGTACTTCCAAACGTAATTTCATAAATTATTACCAATTTAAAAGTTCCATGTTCATTGAAAAAGCCATGTTTTCAAAAATCGATAGGACTTTTAACCCCAAGTGGTCCATTGTTTCTTGTTTCTTTCTGATTACATCAAGAATTTCATTTGGTATGTATTCAATAACGTCTGATTATTTCATCAATAAATTCAGCATCTGTGTTCACACTATATAGCTGTACAACATTGTTGCCTAAAGTAACTTTATACAGCGAAACACACGTTGTACATATATGAACATATACAGTGCTTGAATTATATTACTCATCCGTAAACTTGTTAATAATTCAAACTGGTATTATTCTGAGTTGTTCCATATATGTATGAAGCAAGCCACTTGTTGCAGTGAATAACAATATATATATACGTTCATTCGCTACATCTTTTATGTTTCATATTGTGTACCTGACAAAGGTGACCTGGTGACGATGTAATTTAGTGCATTGCACATCTGGGTGTCTCATGTTTTGCCACAAAATGAATTTCGCTGGTGATAAATTTTACAACACGCAATTTCACATATTGCATACAGGGACATGGACATGGCCTCTATTGTGTACTCAAGTTTCACAAGAACTGCCATGAAATGCATTTACGTTACAAGTTTATATCAGATTGATGAATTTATTATTCACCTTACAAACAATTTCAAACAAGTCGTGCGCAAAATGGATTATTTCAGTTATGCAATTAATTTACAAATCAACCATATAGGCCCATTATTACAATATTACAATCGACATTGATTAGTACGTTTACCAGCATTGAACACTTCGATTAATTCTATATATGCTTAAAATTCAATATTAATATTTAAACATGAAAGTTAACGAGCCTCATTAATTTCTGATATAGCAATATAGATTTGAATTTAAGAAGTGCATGCACACAAATTAGTTTTGTATTTAATGATTAACCATACCATGCAAGGATTTTAAATATTAACTAACTGCTTTACATACACATATAATAATTCATAATGTAATACTTATGCTAATATAGTGATGTTTATTTTAGGCATCATGCGCAAAGGATAATATTTACATGTGACATCTTAGAAATTTACCAACTTAATAATTTGTTATATCCTCGAATTACTAATTAGCATGGATGGTAATTAGCGAAGAAATGCCTCTCAGATATTAAAATATGTATATTATATCACTCTTGATATTATGTGTTTGTATAAGTTAGGCGTGAATAAATATAATAGGGCCTACATCAGCGTGAGGAAAATTAATTCGGAAGTCAAAAAAACAGCTTTGGTAATTTATAAGTTGTTGCTGTGTACAATACGTTTTTCAGCGATATATATAGAAATACTATATTTACGCAGTGGGACACTATACTCATTTACATTTATTTGCGAGCTGGCAGAATGTTGATTATGGTTTTTCTGTATAGGAAATCATCAAATTTCGAGTAAATACAATGCTCCAGATATGTTTAGTGCTTCAAGCACAAAACTACATTTTATTGTAGGCTATATACATACATCGATCGCTTTTCTGTGAAGGCACCAATGAGTTTGCAAATCGATATCTGCCCCTTCGATCGCAAAAGAAATTAGTTTTCAAAAATTCATAAACTTATCACATTTAACCTAATTACAACACCACACATGTTATATACTATTTCCAAAAGAATGCCATTTTCAATATCAGAAACAACTCCAACCAGCAGAAATAGAGATGTCACAAAATGAAGTGACACTGCATGCAAGGAGTTGTATTGGGTACTTCAATAACAGCTATATACAAAAAATGATCGAAAATAAATTTCACATTCATTATTGCTAAAGTATACGACTTTTACTATTCAAAATCCTTATTCATGTTAATGTTTAAATCCCATTGTATTTATTATTTGTTAGATTATTCACGTGACGGCATCATCAAGTCATTCATTAAAGTGCTCTACCTAATCAATTTTCATGTACATATACACACACAGTACAACAACAATGAAGAACCTTCAAACCGCTGAAACTAATTTATATTCGCAAACAAGTATAGCGAGTAAATTATTAACAAATTTTGAGGTGTGGTATATACTTTGTGGATGCAACTGATGGGCATCGTCTTCAGTGCCTAATGCGCATGAGCAGTGGATGCTGCATGAACCATCTTTTTTGGGGATCCATGGTAACAATATGCCACTGTAACTGGTGAAATATATAGGCCTAACATGCACAGACTCCCACCACACCCCATATGAAACTGAGTTTGCGAGAATGAAACGTTAAAAGCATGATGGATTTAATATGTAAAAACAATTTTGAAAATAGCCAATCCACGCATTGCATGCTGGAGGAAATTACTCGTGCTGTCATGCACTTTGTGGTGATTGAACTGAAAAATACAGGAATAGCACAGTCTTAAAGGTGAACTGACAGAGTAAAGTTTATCTCTTCGATTTGGACTAAAATTGTGCAGGAATCGTTAACTTACTCATTCCTAATGTCTTGAAAATTCTCAAGTTTATCGTTGAACTGTTTCAACGTATAGAAGCCATTGTTTATTTGGTGACGTCACATAACGGTACCGTCTTGCAACGTCTCGTATCGTATTGTGACGTCAACAAACCAGCAAAACGTCAAAAATGAGTGCCAATATTTGTTTTATTAATTTTCACGGAGATTTCTGATTACCACTTGATTAACACAAGGGGTTTCTTCATGCAGGATGAGTTTAAGGGTGCTTTACAAAACCGTGTCAGTTCACCTTTAAGCAACTTAAGATTTATATACAGCGACAGAAAACGGAATCCAGTCGACGGATCGAGCTTTCTTTCCATTAAGTTGAAAGTTTTAAAGACAGAGCTCGATAAATCCGTTCCGTGTAGGTAGAAACTGCAACTTCCATTACATCTTAATAAATTGTCGCTCATGCAGAAAGCAGAGCCATCAGTCGGAAATTTATCATGCAACTGCGAAAAATACATCCTCCTGAATTACATACCCAATCAGGAACATTGTACATTTCCCTGCACTGTACAATATTAAATCTTCGGTACATTATAACATAACGTAAACATTTTCAGCTCATATACTGTATATAGCCTACAGTTCTACAAACTTCAAATCAAACTGAAGTACAGCATCTTCAGGGTTATAAAACCGAACATGCATGCATGGTCAGTTACAACAGAAGTTTCAACTTTTAAGAATAGTTGTATATAAAGTGTGTTTCATGTAGCCAATCCATAGTGACATTGCATTCATTAGTGCGGTTTCATATAGCTCTAATTTGTACATGCAGTATAAATGTTTTTATTTTTTAATAATAAAGTAGTTCTAATTAGAATTGACCCAAAATGTGCCGCATATAGCTTGTTTGGACGTCAGATTACACTGCGATCGGTATTGACAGTTCACTCAAGTCAGAGAACATGATTGCCTGTAATTGTTTATTTTTCAAGTCTCCCTCAAAAACTTCTCCATGTTCAATATGGCGCTGGCTTGCAATGCAAAAACCAGACACACCATCATAAAAAATGACTATAATATACTAAAAAGGACGTATAATAATGTAGTTTATATACAAGTGAAATCTGACATGCAGGAATAGCTTACTATAGTTTACTGAGTGAGGTTTACCAGACAGGATTCAAATAAACCGAAAACATTAAAATATGTATTCATGTACCTATACTTCATATTTTTCTGAATCGATAACTTACATCGAAAGAGGAGAAGAAATAAATTTTTAAAAGCATGTAGTGATGCAAACATTGACTTTTCCATACAATGATGACAGTGATTTGGAGATTTGTGTGCGACTACTGTATATAGAGCACACCAAGATTACAAGCGAGGCCAGGTGTAATTGGCATATGAAATCATTTGTAATGAAAGCAGATTGATCTGTAATAAAATAACAGCACAGATTTGCTCCATGCAATAATAGTTGGCTTCACTGCACTATCACAGGCATCTGAAAGTTTCAATCACATTTTAGAGAAAAACCAATATTGTTTAATTTTCAGTAGCAAAAATTTCAGTATGTGTCACTATTAATGAAATTATAATTGTGAAATGGATGGTTAAGATTAACTGTCAAGAATAATAATCTCAAATTGGGTTTGCAGTATACCTATTAAAATGAAAATAAAATCACGTGAACCAAATGTTAACTTCTGGCAACCTGCAAAATGAAATGAATGTACACTGTATGTATGTAGGGCCTACCTACACATTGTATAGATGGGATTTTGTACTCATTTAATTAGAAAATAACAGTACTGATGTGTCACTGATTACTGCAACTTGATTTAGCGACGACACATAAAAACTAACAAATGTCGGCACAAATTGGTCATTTGCATATCAAGTGGTGCATTTCAATTTGGGAAAAGTATAAAGCCATATGGGTAAAGACGACACTTGCAATCAATCAAATAAATCGTAGACTTGCATCGCATTAGCTTCGGGCTAATTTCATTCTCAAGTTTGTTCTTTTTGTGAATTTTAATTTTGAAAAAGCCAGCTCTAGCTGCATGAAAAAGTAAAAAAGAAAGCAGACCATTGAACACCACTTCGGAAACGAGTGACAAAACAGCATCTACAGAGTTGACATACTTAAGTCTAGCGAAGAGGAAATGCCCTCGAGAAATAAACAGAAAAGCTGTGTCAAGTGACGAGGAAAAGAGAGAAGAAAAGATATTAATTCAACGACACATTGCAAATTACCCCACAATCCAGTTTTATTGCAACTTTGAAATGCAGCATTAGTTTCACCTGCGACGAGCACTTACTAGAATAAACTGCAATCTGCAAATTTGTTTCCGCACAATGCAGTGACCCAAAAATAAGAAGAGATAAAATAAAGACAAATTTCTACCAATTCTCTGGGGAGAGTAACTCGGTACAAAATATGCAATATAACTAACTGCGTTGTCATTTTCAAGTGCGCACTCTCACTGAGTAGTCTGAAAAGAGGACAGCATTAGCAAATCGCATTATGCAGTATAAGGAGCTGTGGAGTTGGCATCAATGTTCAATTGTTGTGCATCTTATATGTCAGTGCAATAGAGATGTCTTAAAAGCTTTCAAACTGAAGGGATTCGATATAAGTTTAATAACAGATGGATTCCTATACACCTTATAAAAAACCGATGTAGATGTGTATCAAGGAAAGAAGTAGATGTACAAAGTACATTTCAATCGTAGTCTTTCTCATGCAGGTTGTATTCAACCGCAGAAAATCTTTTAGAGTATACTACGTCCCAATCCAAGATTGCAGTGGGTAGAGTGAAGCGGAAGGATACATAGCACGTGTGCAGAAAGCGTTTATACATTTATAGGAATTGGGGAAGTTCAAATGTGGAAATTAAAGGAGAACTGACATGGTTTTGGAGCATACCCTGATAATCGCCTTTCTCAGTAGTTATTGCGTCCCTTATAACACTGGCTAAAGCAGAAATCGATTAAAAATTGAAAAACAAAAGTTATTAGCG
>JAQIWR010000579.1:0-19116 GCA_034695945.1 Glomeris hexasticha
AAAGCTACAGGGGTTTTTCAAGGGGTTTTTCACGTTTTCTCACGGACAGAGATTTGCTCTTTTAGTTATAAAGGATTACCCCTTCAAAACTAAGGATCAGGTGGGTTTATCTACTTTTCCTCATCACAAGAACATTTGGAAGGCTTGATCTCGTCTAATGCAATGTTTAATTGTAAAGTAAAATATACCCATAGAAACGTGAACAATTCAAATTGAAAATTATAGACTATTCAGAAGAAAAATGGGTACACCGAATTTTCATTTTTACGTTGAAATTTACAGACGTCTCGGTATGAATGTAGGATTCCAACGTAATGAAAAATTGATACGCAATTAATTATATTATCGAAAAATAATGTATGCATGTAGGTTACAACGCAAATGCCAGAATGTCGGTCCCCATACATTTTTAAAATTAAAAGCGGACCAACTTTTATCTTGAAATGTAAATTGACCGACTTTTAATAAGTATAAATTTCATTACAGGTTTCGCTTTCTTTTTGCAGTATTGATTTAAATAACAGTTGCAGAAAACAAATAGACACCCTTGTATAACTAGTTTACGATGAATTAAAGAAGTCCTTTGACGAGATAAGCGCCACGTCTGAAAACTATATTTTTAACACCTCAGGGTGTTGTATAGCATTAATATACAGGGTGCGGCAGAATTACCTCCCCGATTTGGGAGGAGTGTAGCTAAGGGTAGAGTGGGAGTACAGCAGTGGGGATAGTGCTGTTGGAGAGCTGTGGGAATGCCATTTGTAGTTCACACCGTGACTTGGACGGAAAGTCATCGTGCGTTTGCCGTAGATGAGTTTTACCAAAATGGTGGTTCGCGTATAACGATGCAGCGTGCCACATTTTCTGTTTGTGTTGCATTGCGTGGTCGAGCCAGTAAATTCCTTTTTAATGCAAAAATGGTTTATCCCGATAAAAAACTATTCAAAATTGGATGTATAACTTTCAACAAACAAGTTGTGCATTGAAAAGGAAATAGCTGGTCTACCACGGAATGCAACCAAAAAGTTCTGCAAACCACCATTTTTATAAAACTCCTCTAAAGCAAATGTGCAATACTTTCCTATCCAAACCATTATGGAAAATCAAAATGACATTAACAAAGCTCTTAAACGGCACCATCCCCGCTGCAGTACTCCCACCCTACCCCTAGCTACGCGCTCCTCCCAAATCGGGGAGGTAATTCTGCTGCACCCTGTATCAATGACAATGGAAAATGTTATTGTCATTTAGAGGCACTCTAGAGCTCATATCGATCCATAAATTCTGAATGCATATATTATATCCAAATATTTAATTTGGAAATCAGTTAAATCGTGGTTTGCCATAGATCAAGATCGATGATACTGGTATCTGATTAAAAATTCAGGTATGCGCTGTTTGTATTGCATTATTGCCATGTAAGGATTGTTATTATAAACATGTTTGAATGCACGTGGTGGGGGAAGAAAAATACCTGACCCATCACCTTTAGTCTTATCATTACCATCTACAACATCATCGTCACTGTCATACTTATGGACTGTATAGTGGCACACCTTACGAAAAAAGGGAGTGGTGGGGCGAGGACATCCTTAATGCTGAATCATGACGGAGATGACACTTCACATAGGCATTCTTATGATCCGAACAAATAAAAAAGCACTTGTGCACACTGAATAGTATCATTATGATGATAATATTTTCCTTCTACACTCTCGCTATAGTAATACAATTTTAAATCTTCCAATCCAATTTATTTGCTTTCTAGAATTCCCATTTTGCATAAATATTGTTGAGGAACTGAAATTGCATTTCAATCCGAATTCATGAATTTTGATAGAAAATTCCCATGCAACCTTTATGAGAGTGCCCACGATTTTGTTATCAGTAAACAATATTGTTGATATGCGATTTCAACTTGGATACCCTCATTTCAATTGCAGTGACATCAAAACTTTTATAGTATTATATAAATTACAATTCTATATAATGTTCTGTCTGCCTGCAAATGGCTTAACTTTGCATAACTTTTATATACATAACCTGAAACGTTTCAATAAGTAAATCTAATTGTTTGGGAGACAGTCGGTAGTGATAAATTTGTAATGTCACCAAAATTTTGAAAACCTAATTGCAATCCATGCACACTTGAAAATAGCATACATTGTTTGTCGGAAATATACACGTAAGTCACTCATTGCTTGAGATACAGATGTTTTTTATGAATGAAAATGTTATTGCATGGCACACTTGAAGAAAAATATGTGGTCAGAAAACATGGCATTTCCTCTTGTTTATGTTTGAAGCCGGTTTTAGTTTGTGATAAGAATATGTGAAATCGTGTTTGAATGCAAAACGTCGATAACTCATTCGTTTGCATGTAGGCCAATAAGTAATTTTGTGAGGGTATGTACTATACTAATATTGCTGATAAACTGTAAAAGCTATGCCTATATAAATTTCACATTACTTAGAAGAAATTTAGCACGATCAAGATTCACGACCTTTGTTTGTTTTTACTAAGAGACGTTGACAACCTCGAAAACATATTGCAAGACGTGTTTTGGTGCAGCAATTTTTATTTCCTTGTATATTTAGTGCTGCACACGACGCGCATTGCGAAGCAGGATGTAACCCTTTCAAATTTAGCTACTATACTTGGCACAAAATGGGATGTGGCCTGCCTCCAGTACGATAGACTGCGGCGAAATTCATAAAACTTGGAACGACCACTTTTCGACGAGAGTATAGTGCACCGTCAAGTACAATGTGAACGACTTGCAAGATGAAATTGTACATTTCCTGATAGCTGTTTATGTATAGGCTGCACATGTTCAAATCTCGACTTAGAACTTTCAAATGCAGTGTATACCTATATACACATAGTCAAAATTACAGCTTCGTAATAACATTTGTGAAAACACATGCACTTGGTGAATTTGGTCATGTCTTTCGTGTTGTAATAAACTTAAAATATGCGTATACAAATTTGTTGCTCCAAATTTAATGATCTCAAGCTAATATTAACGTGGTACAGGAAAATACCATTAAACGCTGCATGCTTATTAAATACATACATGTCTATTCTATACACATGAATGAATATGCTTAACATTACATTAATTCAGGTGTTTAGAACTGAGGATGGAGAGGGGCTCGAGACAAACCCATTTGTTAAACATGCAGAATGTATATCTGTAATATTGGCCATGCATACAAGATTGCCTATTGAAGGTGTTTGCCATTGTGGCAGTTAATGGAGAGAACATGGCTTCCCGCCTATTCAGCTAACTTTATAGAAGGGGGTCGGGTATATGCTTGATGCAGAAATAGCAAGCAGTCATCACAGGAGATGAAATAACTCCATTAGTTAACATAACCCCTAACATTATGCACGTGTGCACTTTCCCAAACTTTCTATAACTATATATAAATGTCAAGGCTCACGCAGTTCCAATCTTATTAAGTGAGAGCTTCGTACTGCAACATAAATTGCCCTTCGAAAAAGTAATTAACAAGATGTACATGTATTGTCCGTTATCAAGCTTTAGTGATCTTGCGCAGAAGTCGTTGAAAATAGCTTCGTCAATAGCATGCAGGATAAATTAATGGTGCATCTGATGGAAGAAGTAAATTTTTTATGCATTAAGACCTTGGAGGTAATGAATTGTTCTAAGGGTACCATGATATACTGGATTCCAGATGCACTTGCAAGATCTGCACCGTTGATAATTATAATCCAAGTACAAAACGATTCAAAAATCTTGCCATATTGATATTAAATTTAATATAATTATTTCACATTTCGTTAAATTGTATAATTTACTGTTGCATTGGCATGGAAACGCACTTAACTAAATTAAGCATGCAAATCAACGGAGCAAAATATACATATGTGTCTGAATATTTCGTGCAGTATAAATTTGCAATTTGTAAAATCCTGGGCGTCTTGTATATACAGCTGAAACAAAGTGAAAATGTTTGTCAGCTACTATAGGGTGTGGCGTTTCAACTCAAGGACCACTCATACAGTTAAGGGTTGTTTGCGGTTGGAAATTCCCCATTCATTTGAATAAAGATTTTTCATGGCGCACGAAAAGGTCAAAACAGAATTCCTATATATTTGAAGTGCGAGTAACCTTCAGAAAAACATGCAGAAATGTATTATCATTCGCTAATAGTCTCGCTAGATCGCATCACGTGATTTCATTGTTCAACTTCGTAGTTATGTAATTTTTGAATGATCGTTTTCAGACATATCAATTATAAAACATGATATAAAATATAGATAAAATACAAAGAGTGCAACTTTCTGTCATCGTGATTTACAAAAAAGTTGTGGTAGGGATTACACAATTTTTGCGTTTCCATCAAGGAAGCATTTATTAAGCCTTATTAAGCCAAGAAAACTTATTATTTATTGTGTAAATTACACAATTTAGCCCAAAGAAGCAAGCATTTGAATTGGCGATATTTTCAGGTTATATGCAGTATAGTGGACAAGCAATTTACTTGCTCTTGGGATACATTTTTTAAATCTCGTGTGTAACGAGGTATTATAGCATTTGGAAAACAATGTTCTTATGTTATGATATCGAGGAATTATTATCATGATGATCATGATGATCTTTCTAAGACAAATATATGTAGACCTACTGCAATCAGCCAACTTTTAAACATGGGTATACATACAGCTATATAGAGTTTGCTGACTGGTGTATGACGTCAGTAAACTTGCATCTTTTAATTACGTGTCAGACGGTATTGGCTTTGGAAGTTCATCTTTTGTGAATGACGAGACTGCATGTATATATACATATAGCCAAAGCATATAAGTTAAATTTTACGTTTTATTATTGATCGATCCATTCAGGGATTGTGGGAAATGCGAAAAGTTGGCAGGCAGTTCTGTCAATAACTCTTATCTTCAATCGATGCTCTAAAACTTGAACAGTGTGTTTACAAGGAAAATTACATAAATATCTGTACATTTCTTCGAACGCAAGTGTTGTGAGCAAAAATGGTGTAAAAAAACGGCATCAATTTTTATTTTCTTCGACGTAGAAGTGCCAGGAATAAGCAAAATAGTTTCGATTTTATCTGGACGTTTTATCGCGAGTTATATAAAAAATTCGGCTTTTACACCTATTAAATTTTTCGGTTCCATAAGCCGTATGCGGTTATTTCCCCTGAAAATTCCTTACAGGCGTGATAAATTTAATGATTTCAATACTCGCAGCTGCTTTTTGAAAGAGTGTCTGAACGCCTACAAGTGTATATATCGCATAGGCAGCAGTTGTTTAATATCGATTCTGACGAACGAACGTGATCAGGTTCAAATTTTCAGCTGGCAAACCATGATAAAAATTCGAAATTACACCCAGGTCATGCGAGAGATGACAGAAAAAAAATCGATTTTGGTTCCCTAAATTGTCCTATCCCAGTAAGCACCTCCCACTGCCAATATGGCGGCCAAAGTGTGGGAAATGGCGGCCAAAGTGAGGTAAAAACTGGATTCTGATTGGCAGAAAACCAGTTTTCACACATAATGACGTCATCTCAAAAATTGTTTCAGCCAATGGCGGCTTACGTGGGATAGGTCAATTGCTCATTTGCTGTGTAATTAATCAGCTTTAATATACAAAAGACTAAATTTTTCTCAAATTCTAACTAAATCAATTGAGTAGGCGTGGCTTCCTTTTAAAGTCCTCAACCAATAAGGAGCATGTAAACATTTAATTATACTTCAGTGAGAAGGATTTTAAATAACGAATAAATTTCTACCACACATGTCTTTAAAATCAGAGTTTAAAAATGTAGCAAAAATTATGTAATACATACCAGTTTTGACAGCATAAAATTTAGTTAGAGCTCCTCCAACAGCTCCATCCGGGTAACTAGCTGTTACGATCCGAACCACCATGCCATTCGTACCATCTTGCCTCAACATCTTCCTGTAGATCTTAGGAAGTTTTCTCCAAACTCCACAAAGCTACAAATCCAAACATGTGTTATTAAATTCACAAATAGAAGGAGGAAGAATTCAAACTGTATATATAATTTGTATGAACCTTGTAAGTTGCACTGTTCTCTCTGGTGGCTTGTACCTCATGTTCCTCTACCACATATCCCTTTTCATCAGTGAACTGCAACATTGAAGGGGCTTCTGGACTGAGTAAAAAATCAAATGTTCATCTATTATTGTTTACAGTCCGTAAATAAAAATCGGATCGTTTCGTTGTTTTTCACACTTTAACTTACCCAACGTAAAGTAGTGAATAATGTAGATTCCTTTTATGAAATATAAACCGCCCACTGGCCAAACTTCCGGAAGGTCCGGGTGGGTTCACAATGTCCGGTGTTAGAAGTGCAGCGTACTCTGCAATTTACAAACAATTCAACACACCAAACACACCCATGAGAAATAGCAATCACTATGAATTCCACCATTTTAATAACATTTCATATTCCTTCACCTCCATTTTAGTAACTTTATAGGCACAATATAAGGCTAAATTGGGAAAATTACATAGGAAATGGGTCGATGCAATGGTTATATACAACTTTGACTGTCACATTGGTCACATGTACCACCAGTGGGGACAGTTTAAAATTTTTGACACATTAAAGGGAGTGTTTGCAAATTTATTCAAGGGTGGTTCCAGAAATTCTACATACCGTACAGTAATCTCTTTATGAAAAAATATATACAATAATTGTGGATTTTTATAGTGTATAAAATAATAGCATGAAATTAAAAAAAAATACTCATTCTGTATAATTTTTACCAATAATTTAAATATATATATCAATTCTAAATTCTACAAGGGGTAATTCCAAAATATGTATTGGTATAAATACAAAAATTTCATCACATGATTCAATAAGACTAAAATTAAGCCTAACTAATAATATCCCATTACAATGCAATCCATAAAAATAATTAAAAGTACACTAATTATTAGCAATAACATTATGTACCAAATTATTTAACTGATTTGTCATAGATAATGTAATTAGATAATTTAATTACATTATATATGAAAATTAAATGGTACCATGCATGAAATCATAAAATGGATTTCGTTTTTATTGTCAATAATAAAATACATGTAATTAAGTGTTAAGTTACCATTTCCAGCTTCTTCCGAGTCGTATTTTCTCGCCATTTCTTCTTCCAATTGCATTCCGTCTACAAACAAATTGCACATAAAACCGATTTGTAACTGCGAATTTGGGCCAAAACAGTGATAAAGTCAGACAGCACTTTCCCGCCATTTTTCCACAGTTGTAAATAAATCAAGTGTTAAAACAGTGGTTAAAATGGCGAAAACATATAAGCAAACAAGACTAGCCCCTATTTATAGTAGTGAGAAGAAAGATGGCGACGCAGCCGGTTAAATTGCCACTGGAAATGCAATTTTAACGCGTTTAGACAACACTGATTTACGGCCGCCATTACAGTCGAGTCGATTTAGCACAACGGCGCTTCACCTAGCCTACTTCACTCACCGTATGTATTCAGTGGACAAGTTTTGCAACATTGGCCAGCAAGTAACACTGGTTCCTCACACTGCAGCTGTTCGGGACATTCATTTTTCACGTTTTTGCAACGAACTTTACCAACTATTCTTTTCTTCCTATGAACCTGCCAACAAAATTTACAAAAAGACCATTAAATAAAAATTAATTAAAGCTTCATTTCTCACTTCAGATACCAACACACTTCAAAGTGACACATATATAATCATGATAAAAACTGTAAAAACCTGTCAAAGCCATGCAGAAATCTCTAATTATTATTTGTCTAATTATACTTATCTTTAATGAGTTAAATAAATTAAAACCTGCATAAACTGGAAAGTTGGCTGCAACAAGTTTCACTTTATTATAAATTCATTTACTTCCAGTTTATTTCAATTATAATTGTAACATTGTATTACTCCTAATATTTCGCAAATAATATTAACTTTCCATTAGTAATTAAATACTTTCCAGGTTTAATAACAATTATTATATGTATTAGTTTTTGAAACATTGGAAACAAGTTTATCCTGAAATTAGCCTACCTTGGAATAGGCTATCTATGGAAATACTTATAGGCCTAAAATAACAAATAGGCTTAACACAATGTGCAGTAGGTTTATAACAAAAACTAGTTTGGAAAAAGAGGGGAGTAAACTACACCAGGCCTCTTAGCAATACACCACAAAAATATAGGTTTAAATATAGGTTTTCAAATTGAAAATATAGGTTAATATAGGCTATTTTTAAAACAATATAGAGCATTATTATAGGTTTTCGTGCAATATATAGAATAATTTATATAGGGTGCGGCACAATTACCTCCTCGATTTGGGAGGAGCGTAGCTAGAATGAGGTTGGGAGTACAGCAGTAGGGATGGTGCAGTTGGAGAGCTGTGTTATAGTGCCATTTTCAGTTCCCCGCAAGACTTTGACGGAAAAGCATTGCACGTTTGCTGTAGAGGAGTTTCATCAAAATGGTGGTTAGCCGATAACGATGCAGCTACATTTTATGGTTGTATTTCATTCCGTGATCGGCAAGTATAAATTCCTTTTTAATGCAAAAATTGTTTGTCCCAATAAAAAACTATTGAAAATTGGATGTCAGACTTCAAACAAACAAGTTGTGCATTAAAAAGGAACTGTATTGGCCGACCTCAGACTGCAACATTACCAGAAGATTTGCACGATGCATCATTATTGGCGATCTACCATTTTGATAAAACTCCTCTACAGCAAAAGCGCGATGCTTTTCTGTTTAAGTCACATTTGAGCTGCAAATGGCATTAAACACAGCTTTCCAAAGGCACTATTCCCACTGATGTACTCCCACCCTACCCTAGCTCCGCTCCTCCCAAATCGGGGAGGTAATTCTGCCGCGCCCTGTATAGCGCACCATCAAAATTGGGCAGTCACAAAATCCTAATACACCTTTGTTATTGATAACATTTTGCACCACCGCCAGTTAAAAAATCATTCATATGAATGCCTTATGTGATTTATATCTGAGCATCTTATGATTGTAATCTGCAACCGCGACAGTACATAATAATTACACACATGGTTTATGTGTTTCTAAGTAAAAAATAACACAACTTTATTGAACCGAGCGATACATATTTATTTATACATATGACAAATTTCACAGCCTTTTGTCCAATCTTGCTGCATCCAGAAGGATGTTATGAAGCTGTTTTTGTTGCGGCACTTCTTCTGGGACGACAGGCGGGAAAGGATTTCCTACAGAATATTTTACATACGTAATTTTGCAATACCTCTTATCAGTGATTACCTACTAATGGTACCTCGCAGCTCTAGAATAGCACGTTGCCTTTCTACTCCTGGGAATATTTGTGGAGCATTATACATTCTGGTAAAAGAAGTCTCGTAGTTGATATATCGAGGTACAAAAACTTCAAACAGCTTATGTATTGCTTGCTTTTCCTGCAATGCAATGACATAACATAAAATATTTATAGTAACATTTAATTCCAATTAATGCGAATTTTATTATTTAATTTATACCTCCAGCCAGAAATCTGCCAACTGCATTGTAGGCCGATGATTTGCCTGATTTCTAATAGCTTCAACGATGAGCTGTAACAAGTAAACGAACCTATTAAAATAATTACCCCTTTATTTCCAAACCAAATTTATTTCATAACAAACCCGATCTGCATAAGGCCTTGCTTCAGTAGCCCGGTTGAAATGCAACTCTATTCTTTCATTCATAAAAAGTGCCGTGATGGTTTTCTTTAAAGTGTTGATTCTTCCCAAAGGTCCATCGTAATTCGGCATTTTTTGATGCGTATAACGAATACGAAATTTAATTTTCGGCACGAGTTTTTCCACGGCTGCATGATTATTTATTTTCGGTAAATTGTTCACCCAGTGAAACGCAGCCATATTTGTGTGTTATTTTGCAAACAGCCGGTAGGTGTCGCTGTTGGCTATGAGATCTAATGAGATCATATGAGATCACAATAATTCTAGACGGACCACGCTAGATGGCGCTACTGCAGTAAAAATGTTAGAAAAATGTTTGCAGCTGCGCAACATTCTACTGCCTTGAGCTGCGTGATCGACGCTAACGACGCATATCGGGACTTTCCGGAACTACTACAATTTAGAAATTGGCGGGGTTTCGTGTCAAATGCTGTGCAACTGGCAGGCATATTTCGGACAATAATTTGACATTATTTCGTATAGAGTTTGAGTATTTAATATGCCACCGTTGAAGATTTTGCATGTGGCTTCATTTACCAGTGAAGACAAGGCAGGTTTCCAGTTATAAATTTCGTTGAAATCGATGCTTCGAAATTATCGAATATTATCATCCAAGATATTATTTTGCCAATTTGCAGAAGTTTTCAGCTGATAATTTGTTAAAAGATGAGACTTATCTAAAGTGGAAATGTGCTGCTGCTGGAGAAAAGCAAGCAGCTGTTGTATTTCAGGTAATGCACGTATTTGCAATCATATGCTATAATATGATTATAATTGTTACCCTATATAAATTATTAAATTGGTGTATATTATTTTGCAAACATGGTACGCTAATAATTATTATTATTACAAAGTTAACCAAATTCCCGTGTCTGATCATGTGCAATATATTTTTTGGCAGCGCATCTATGTAGTTTATTGTAATTGAGGAAATATATGTTTCCATAGTCACCAAATGGGAAATATTAAATCTTGGACCACAATTACAAGCTATATTTGAAAGTTTACAGAGGATTTTCAGCACCATGATTGTTTAATTGTTTTTCTGTTGTTTTTACCTAGCTGGAAAAATCCAGTTGTGTTCATTCTATTGACATTGGTAATGAAGGCTCTGCATTTGTAGAAGTGCTTGTTGGAAGGCAGAGTGATAATGATGAACAGAACTACAAGGTTAGTAATATTTGTAACGTTTAGTGTAATGCATCACATCACTTTGTTATTTTTTCTCTGTAGGTCCTACTGGCAGCATCATCATTTATGAGCCCAATTGAAAGTAGGAATGAGACAAATATGAATCGTGTTCGAATGTTTGGGCCTGACAAACTTTCAAAAGCCACTGAAGAAAAATGGGATAGAGTGAAAGTCGTGTGTACTCAACCTTTCAACAAAGTGAGTTATGTGCACAGCACTTATAATGCATGAACATTTGTCTTATTTAAAATAGATATTAATATACAGTTATAATTCCCCTGAAATGGGAATAGCACATTCAGTATGGATTGGCATTTATAAAGTTCCATTCACTGCCAGAAAGTGGAGAGAGTGAAAAGTCTTCAACAACAAAGGTTCTTATTGATTTATATATGGGCATGCCATTCCGTATGGCCAAGCAACAATTTTGAATTCCACACATTTTCAGCTGAAGCTGGGTGCGTTTACGTTGAAAGATGACGATTCTGGTGGTCTCGTACCAGGAAGTCTTTTTGCGAAGCGGAAGGTTGATGCTCCCGGCTCATCTCTAACACCAAATGGTATATTTTTCTATGACTGTTTTCTTGCAGAATAACGGAATAAGAGAATGCATGAATTAATATGGCCCAAAGCTTGCAATCAGTCTTTAAACCTCATAAGTGCTTGTTTCTATGATGAAATACTTGTTATTCTTATGTAATTAGTTATTGGTATGGAAATATATTTTTGTAGACTTTAACAGGGTTCATACCATCACTGGGAAATCTGGAAAACTCCGGGAGTTTTATATAAATATATATAGTATGCAATTTTAACGTGTTTCAAATTAAAATTGTTTAGAAAAATGGTTGTAATAAACTTGTTTACATTTTATGTACTACTCTGCAAATTTTGCCTAAACACTGGACAATTAATGGAAAATTATAATTACAGATTGGTATGAATCATGTTGCAGTATTTGTATACTAGCAGAGAGATTATATATTACGATTGTCATTTTGTTAGCTGGAAACACTGCTGCAAAAGTTAAGGATGTAGTAAAGGAATCGGAAGAGAAAAAGGATTTGCCATCAACAAAGGTAATTAAATCTTGTTCTTTTAATTTCGACAATATTGTTTTGTAGACGCTTTTTACATGATGTCGAATAACATATATGTAGAGAAAGCTGGAAACACATGATTCCAGTAACAGTGCATCTCTCAAAAAACCAACTTCTGAGCCTGAAAAGAAAGACACCCCAAAGACACTTGGACCCAAGCAACCGAATGACCAAAACAAGTTGAAACCACAGAAAAAGCAATGTAAGCTTTATTTTCCCTGCATAATGCATTGAAATATGTGTTGGGATGGCGGGAAAAAAAACTTGACGTATTTTAAAATGTGATTTATTGATGCATACTGTTCAACCACTCAGCTTTTCCCCCCTTTCTTGCTGCAGTGCATTGTCATTTGTTGTTGAAAAATAATCCATAAACATATTTGGAACTTGTGAATTTCAGCAGTACGATTATAAATCTTCATGTCACAGTCCGCCATTGGCGATGTATGTATGGTTAAGTATTACAATTGCATAAGACATGAATATATGCAAAAAGTATGTACATAGTATTTACGTACTGAACGAAATAAGTTATGGTTATATACAGTATGACTTGTGCAGAAAAACTTTCAGCGTGCAGTGTTAAAGTCTTAAAATAGTACTGTTGTCTCACAATATGAAATTCGGTATGGAAAAACCCAAAGAAGTTGTTTTTTGTGTAAATCATAACAGGAAACAGGAAGACATCAGTGTTGTGTTTTTGCCAACTGCATTAGTCTAAGTGTTGATCTTTAATGATCGAGCTGCTATTTGGAGCTCTATATATGCATACAAAATTGAGGAAAATAATGAGATGATTGCCAACTATGCATTTAGTAGACTAATAAATACCCTAACAAGAATGTTTTTATATAAAACACTGCAGTACTATGAAAATATATTTCAATTATGTTTTATGTTGCACTTAATTTCCCTATCATTTCAACTATTTTATTGCATATTCTTAATGTGGAATTTTGATTGTTATCAGCTCCTTCCTCAAGGTTATCTGAGAGTGCTGGATCATCTCGAGGATTGATGTCCGGTGTGGTGTTCACTCTCAGTGGCTTTGTCAACCCACAACGCTCTGATTTAAGGGACAAGGCGCTGGAACTTGGGGCAAAGTATAGACCTGATTGGGACAAGTCTTGCACGCATCTTGTGTAAGCATTATCTTGTTTTTCCGAGCCATTTGATGCGGATAATGACTGCACTTTCATAAGCTGTTTTGATCTGCTTTTCTACCCAGGCAGGCAGATTATATATGCTATTTATGCTCGCAATTATTTGCTTTAGATTCACGCATGAGATAATGTTGAATATAAATGTATGCTCTTCTTGGCAGAGATTAGCAATGCAAACATATTTTTGAATAGAACACTTTTGTTGGTTGGCCAAGTACTAGTCGTGGGTAGTGTACGGAAACATCTTGTGGATTTTTAATGGTTGCAGCTCCAAGTTTCCTGAAAGTGTACAGTTGTGACGTGGGCGTTATTTGACAACCATTATGCGAGTTATACTGCATACCTTATGCAGATTTTAAATATTTGTTTTCTAATACACACTCCCTGTGAATTCATTCACCATTTTCATGATATTTTTGTGCATTGGACCATTTTTATTGTCCCACAAAAAAGTTGTACATTTACATCTTTTTTTTGCAATTTGCACATTGTATACCAGTTAATATAATTAATTAGCACAACTTGGAAACTATTTTTTTTCTTTAGAGTTCATTATTTTGTTTTAATTTTTATTTTTAACATAGTTCCCAAATTAGTGGAAACGTAATTACATTCTGTGTAGATGATGGAAGATCAGTTTTCAATTAAATTACTATTCCTGCCGTTATACTTTACAGCTTTTTATCCACATGATGTTGTTCGTAATATTTCCGGATTTTGAATGACGTGTGGTATTTAGTGTCCCAATTTAAATTTTTGAATATTACCTTAATTAGTATTGTCTCGAAGGCAAAGCTGCTTCCTGCGTTCTTTAATACTCGCAGATATTAAAACATAATTTTCTTGTGACTAAATAGCCCAAGGTAGTTGATAAATTTTTATCAAGTTTGCAGTGTAATTGAATTTGCTAACCAAATTAAACGAGATTTGCGCTCAACTATGAATTCAATTTCATTGATGCACTGCTTTACCAATTTCTATAAAAATCGTTACTTGCGGAAATGTCTTTCTTTTTAGCTAGACATTTGCTTGCTGAGATGAATGAAATCAAATTAATGGTCCTGAAAAGTCCAATCACCCGGAAGCACTAATAATATGTTTCTGTATTTCCTCCCATAAATGTACATTAATAAGTTATACTGTAGCTTTCAAAAATTGTGATTAGATGAATGCCATATAAAACTATTCTAGAGGATTAGTAGCGCTTATTCTGATTTTGTTTGAAGATTGAATGCAGCCGTTGTAATCTGGAGCAAAATTAAACCTGCACTGCGTAAGGATCTGATGAAACATGCCTGCTTTCAAAAATGAATAAACATTTTCAGCACACAGCAAATTCAGGAAGTACATGAAATGAAAGTGAGCAGTTAGGCTTTCAAAAGCAGTCGAGCAAGGAAAGAAATGATAAAATGGAATGAAAAAGTGTGGAAAGTAAACTTGGTTGGTCTTTACTCATATTCCAATCTTGGACTAGCTGGCACAACAACATGTGTGTACAGTGTTTCATCATTTGATGGACTGTTTACGTAAGAGAAGATTGGCTATCTATTGTGTTACTCCTCATTTTTATACATCTATTGCAAATATTACAAAGCAAAAATGTAATGTTGCAAATTTCGCAACATATATTTCCTGACTGAAATTAACTGTTTGGAACAACCACTCCCATTTTACAGGAAATACATTTTTATTATGAGGTATTACAAATTTACCATTCACTGATTATATGTTAATGCCCTATAAACAAGAATCATTCTTCCAGAGCCGTGAAACATTTTGGAATAAAGCCAATGTGGCTGTAAAATTAATGTAGTAAGTTAATTTGCTGCGGCTCAGCTGTGCGGTCTCCGCTAATCCAATTTGAATGTGCCTTCTGCTTCGGCCCCTTGTCAATTGTGGTTCGAAAATTCGGATTTGCATAACACTTGGGCAATCCGTTAAGCAAATATTTGGATTCCCTGTTTGCAATGTGTTCAGTATTCATGGCGTTAAGGTTGATTATGCACAGGCAATGGCAGGACACTCCGCTTATATTTTCATTAGAAATTACTTTATAAATTGTCACCGTTTGTTTGTTTGGTAATTTAAATCTATAAATAAATTCGATGTGTCGGATCCTGCATCATTCTTCTGCAGAAAGTTGTTGGGTGCAATTTTCCCGCACGATACTGTTTGACGCTACTGGAAATAAAATATAAGTTGTTTTTTTATTATGTGTATAGGTGTGCGTTTCCAAACACTCCAAAATACCTACAAGTTCTTAAGGAAGGAGGAAAAATTGTGAATCAGAAGTGGATTGTTGATTGCCACCGGAAGAAGAAGCTACTTTCTTTGAAGGGGTACGTGATATGCATGTTAAAAAAAGAGACCTTGCCTGAAATGATTGAAATTTAGGAAATTGGAGAACACTGCTTTTGCCCCAATGGAGTAATTGCAAGTTCTGGAAACCCAACGTGGGTCCAACCAATTTAATTACTGGTGAAAGCCGCAACCGTATACTTGTGAATTAAACAGATCACGCGGAACATCTTAAGCGCGAGCTGTGCGAGTATTGGGCAAATTGTTTTCTCGGCGTTTCATTAATATTCATTTGCAGGTACAAGCTGGTTGACGGAAACAGTTCCAGTTCTTCTGGTTCTGATGCAGACAGTGATGTAAAGCAGACAGCTGAAGCGGGTCAGAAGGTGTCTGCGACTGCAGCAGCAGGTTGGTATTGCAGCATACATGTATCATGTTGAATCCCAAGTGGTTTCACAGTGTTTTATAAGTTGCAACCACATGTTCGTCTGTTTAATGGCCCATTTGGAAGCTGTTGTTTCATAGTACGTGGGTTGATAACACAGAGCTTCGGGCATGTGCATGTTGGCAAAGCAATATTTAGATCACAATTTTATCTTCACTCATGACAGAATCTAAATTTTTTGTGATAATATCATGATCCATGAGGGGTAGTATTATATTAGTAGCATGTGATAACAAGATGCAACATTCATGAGTTAGCCATTCTCCTGGAAACGCGTTATTACAAAAATCAAAGCAAAGGAAAAGGATTTGTGATTAATAAATGTAGTAACTCGGATCAGTAATGCAGTGTGTACTGAAAAATAATGGGATGTCACGAGCTCAGCTAGTATATAGTTTTCATTATAATTTTCTCAGCCTCAAAAAATTTGTAACTCATGTTACCTTTGTAAAATGTATGGCACATGGATTTAGCTTCCTAAAAGAATTCATGCATGGTGGTAAATTTAAGGCCAAATTAAAGATAAGTATGGGAGTTAAGGACTTCAGGCGTAAGTTATTTGGCTACTGAAAGCACATTTTTAATGTATAGGGTACTAAAGGAGTTGTTGATAACAATTAAGAATATACTACATTGATATTCTGCTAAGCTGCAATTATGAAGTTGCTGCAGTTCTTGAGCAGAGAATATATCTTACTAAAATATCCCCGGTTAACTCTATCTACCCTTTGAAAGTCTCAGGGATGTTCTCCATGGCAACTTAATTGAGGTCATACTGAGAAGATCATTCTCGACAGAGGGTGATGGATGTGCATGGCCCTGGTGTGGGTTATCTGAAATAAACTTTGTATTTTTTAATTACAACCACTCTTGTTACAACTTTTTGAAATTAAATTGGTGATTTGCGTGTTTAGTACATATATCTATATGTAAATTTTAAATTTGAATAATATGCAATTTAATTGCTGAAAATATTCAACATAAAGATTTTGTTGATGCATTTTTGCATTTATAAGTTTTTTCAAGTGCAAGCTTTAACAGCATTTTGTTGGAGTTGAATGAATATTTGAAAATGATACGATGTAGTAGAAACGGTAATGCACTAACTTAGTACCCAGAAAACACAAGTTGGTGTTATAAGATGTAAGTTCTAATCCCGCCTTTATTCGTTAATGCAATTGAGCTGCAATTACAGTGGAACAAGGTTAATTCTATCACTATACTCACTTAACTCTTCTGTATCTGCTTACTGCTGAATTCATATTCCAGCTAGCAATGTGACATGGCATTAATACTGCAGCCAGTTCATTTAACCCGAGCACAGAATACTGATGGCGACAATACATACATATGAAGCAGATGATTTTTGTTGTGGAACTAATTCAGATTATGCGCGGTGATTAATTTCACCCTGTTTGAACTGCAGCTTAGGTCTGACGTTCAAAGAATGCATTTTGCAAATAACCGATTAATAGCACAATATTATAACGGCTACCCATGCTGGCAAGTTTGAAGTTGCCAATATTGATCTAAGGTTGTTGAAAGTAAACATTAGCCTGACATCACCTTTTATTAGCGTTGGAGAAAACAGCTGTGGTCACTTTATGAGCCATAAAATTGAATAATGTGTTTTATTAAACGTTATCATGATGTTATATTCGTTGTCTGTTCTAGAATATTTTGACAGAGTTTATTGATTGTCAAATATGTAGTAAATTGCAGAATCCCCCAGTGAAATGTGTAACATTTCAGTTATAAAAATCGTACAAATAGAGACCAAGTTAAGTAAACATTGGTTCATTTTATTAGGATGCTCTGTATATTGTCCCCAAGCAAACCGTACAATCCCAATGTAGGAGGAAAATTGCAGGCAAAGTAATAGGGCTAGGTGGGATATAAAGAAGTTTCCCAACACTCTGAGGAATTGTGTCCTGACTTGGAAGGAGAATCTTGGATTAATGTTACTGTGTCTCTTCGGGATTGGAATTTTTTTGTGCGTTTTTTTTGCTCAGCTACCGTGCACAAAATCCTCATCTGATGTACCATGTTATCTAAAGGCACCATGGTACGAGGCTTGGTGGTTTTTGCTGAAGATATCGTGGGAAATAACATTTTTTGAGAATTATTCAAATCATGTAAGTTGATCAACGCAGCTTGCATTTTGCGCTGTATCCGTTGGGGAATTTGATATATTCTGCTGCAAGATGACAATACAGTGCAAAAATATACCGTATTACTTAGTCGTTGTATCAACGTGGAAAATGTGTATATATATATGTGCGTCAAATGTTGTACTCCAGAGCATTACTCAATTGGATTTTTTTTGTTTAATGTTGCAGATGAATACGGGTCTTCGACCGACGTTGAAGACGACCAGGACACCGAGGAGGAGATCGAAAGGTTTGCATGAATTTCATATCTACTGCAACGAAAAACGCTGTATATAAAAGGGGATAGAATGGAAAGTTTGAACAAAATATTATCAGTTTTACACAAGAAATAAAAATATTCAGAAAAGTGTGATTTACAAATTTGGCTTACAGTTAGGACACAATCCAAATATTGTTCCTTTGTCATCTTGAAAATCGTCACAATCACAATCAATTTGATGCATAACGTGTCACGTGCAAATCCGCGTGTCTTTGCTTTGCACTGTCCACAAAGCACCATTGTCATCTTCACATCAGCAAATTTTATAATACGTAAAACAGTTCTACAGGGTGAGTCAACTAAGTACTGCCAAGCCTTAAGTTTGCAAACCATTGTGAGTTTGGCAAAAAGATCGCCACTTAGATCTAAAAGCCACGTACATGTGAAGAATCCGAAAATGACGTTTAGAATGACCTTGAATGACGTCTTGAAGGTCATCGGTTCTTAATCTTTGAAACTGCTGCTCAGAATACACATGTTCCAGTTTGAAAGTTGTTGATCATGCCCCAAATAGAATAAGGAAATATGTTTTTGTTTTTAGAATATGAGTAGGTACAGTCTGTCCAGAGCACAGAGATATATTAATATATTATACAGCTCTATGGTCCAGAGCTAACTTCATAGTGTCATGGCGGCGTTCCATTTTCAATCGACGGCACTTTCAAGGCCTAATCTGCGAAAATAAACGCAAATTTTGAAAATCATACCAGGTAGGAACTTTAATGTACTGAAAATCTTT